>MU614640.1:27663-54760 GCA_025201725.1 Chytriomyces sp. MP71
CGCGCAAGAAGATGCCCATGTTGTCACGCTGCCGTTTGCGGCCTTCAAGCCATATTATCGCGGAAGGGAAATCACGGACCCGTCCAAAATGCCACGCCTGAATTCGTGCAACATTGTTCAAGTCTAAATTGATTTGGAAAGTATTGAAGCAGTCTGTCACCTAAAAAATTGCAAAATAAAAGTGTACGAAATATAAGCCTAATTATGATATTTATATAAAATTGTGTAGTAAGTTATTACTGTCTAATACTTTAATATATCACTATTTTTATCATAATAATAAGTCTAAAATATAATATTTATTACTGAACACAATCATTTTGCACAAACAAGGAGAAAAACTAAAGCTTGATATTGTTCAAAGGAGCTGGAATAGCAGTTACTGAATTTTGCTCATGAACAACATCTCTGTTTCCCCTTTGAGCGATTGAAACGTGAGTTTGCAGTCGTCACAACTCGATAACAAGCAAATTTGCCTGAATTTTTCCTGGTTCCACAACGAACTCAGCGAGAAAAGTGTGGTGGTGGTCATTTTCGAACTTAAAAAAACTAGATATGTGACCTATTTTCAAAGCTACGATGTCTACGACGAATTACTGCCAGATTGAGCCTCTGTAAGTATAACCTGTTGGAAACTGTTGTTGGTTTGGTTCATTATACTCTTGAGAAAAGGACCCACAAAGTTCCTTTCATTATGAGATTCTTTGGACGCGGTTTTGCAGGAACGGGAATAGGCAGAAACTCGGACATGGCACGGAATGCTGGAAACACAGCCCTCATTCAAATACTTGGTGATGCGAAATCCCTTTTGCCCCAACGCTCCCCGACTCGTACCAGAAACTACAAGTTCCTCCTCTTCCTCTTCATTGTACGAACCAGCATCAGCGAACGTGCTTCCAAGGTCGTAGGGATGCCTCCTGTTGCTGGTCCATGCAAACTACGTGCACTGACGTTGGCGAAGATACTTGCTTTTTGTTGCCGCTCGCTTGTGCCATCTTTTTTAGACTTACTTGTAAGAATGATGTGTCCACGGACTCCAATCTGTAAGCACAACGGCAACGACGTTGCAAGCCAGATAATGGAAAAAGTTGCAGTTCGTTGTGCATAATGTTGTCAGCGAGTTGAGTCGAAACCAAAAAATTACCCGATCGACAGGATCATAAGAAGGGTCAATCTTGGATGTGAAGAGCGAACTAACTCACTCCGTTAAGCAGTTAGATTTCCTGTATCTATTTATTACACCCCTATAAAGATATAAATAATTTAAATAATTAATACTAAACTACAAAGTAGTCTATTTATAATAATTTAATAATTTATACTAAGTCCTTTAGCAACAGAAGAGATTTAAATCTCTTAGTCTTCTCCATTGACATAGATCAAGTATATTCTAGAAAGAATAGAAGATAGCTAAGACCTATAAACTATCTTATAAAAAGAATGACTAGAGCATTATCTAGCTATCCATTAATTTAGCAAAACAGAGACCGAGAAGGAGCAAATTTTGCAGAGCCATAACTTAACCCGAGACCAAATTAATAACCTTGATTGGAACCATAGGCGCAGACAACATTGATCTGTGTACCTCCACAGTCGTAAATGGTGGAACTGCCCAGATGCGATTTATCTTGAGAGGAGAGTTTCATTTTGTTCTCGCGTACTGCGTAATCCATGACGGAAGAAATTCCACATTTATAAAATAATGGCCTCTGGACCGTCACCTCCAAGAACCGCGCTGCCCTTTGAGCCTGGCTCGCTGACGCCGGCGTCGTTTCTTCCGCTCTTCGCCGCATTCTTGCACGCATTCCACGCGCAGACGCACCACCAGACAGCGGAAGGACACGCTATCGAGGTCAAATGCAAGGTGCAGGACCACCTCGTGCGCCTCGAGCAGCCGCCCATGTTTGAGGTGAGAAGCATCTTGCTTTGCGGGACTGCCAGCCGGTTGGCTGGTCGGAAAGGAGCCCAACATGAGCCTCACGGATGAAAACCATGCATACACAGGGACGCACTTTTAGCACCTACGAGTTCTTGAGCATCGTACGCGATCAGGGAGGTTTTGGGAACGTGAGCACATACCGTTTGGCTTCGCGGTGCAACCAACTCAGCGTCAATCCAACCAGATTCGATCTTGGACCGACCTATGCCGCAAGCTGGGCCTCAATCCAAGCAAATCAAACATTTCAACTCGTATCCGTGACTGGGCCGATAAGGTGAATCTCCCAGTTGGATGTAAGTATATCGTGTCGAATTTACGCACCCATCATCAATCTTTAGCACCACATAATTCCTTTCTTCGACTACATTCTCGGTTTGTGGTGTTTAGTTCCGTGCGCTGCCAATACATCTGAGGTTTGTCTGCACTCAAACCACAGGTTATCCAAACCCCTATTTCCGCGAGCTTCGCGATGACGAAATTGTCGGCTGTATCCGCGTTGAAAAGGACGACGTTGGACTTGTTCCTGAGACGGAAAACGAAATGTGGCTGCGCCTCTATGGGTAATTTGTTCTTTCCCATCAAACCCGTCAGGACATTGACTAGAACGCAAATCAGCCTCGATGGTGGTCTCCGAACCAAAAAAAAGAAGCCACTCGTCGTACCTATTCAGCCGCCTCCTCCGATAGCTGCAACTTCGTCTGACGTATCTGACAAACGTGGCGTAGCCGACACTTCAGAAGACGCGCATCCTGTTAAACGCAAACGCGCTGCGGCAGACTCAGACCGCGTGGTGATGATCGCTGGTATGCCCTTTTGCGCTTTGAGCGTGGCAGAGCAAAAAGTGTTGCAGGAAGTGGCGGATGCTCTGAAGGAACATGAGGGCATTCAAGACGATGGAAGCATATCGATTGCTCGTGGTCTGGAATTAAGTGCAATGAGCACCGGAGGCATGATTCAATCCAACGGTGACACATTGGTACCCTCCGCTTCTGCGCGTTTGACTGCCCTCAGCTCGTGTTTGAACAAGTTACGTGCTATCACTGTAACCGCCCCGGCGACCTCGGTCGTTTCACATGACCCTGCCTCTGTTGATATGCTTGCAATTTTGGCAAACGTTTCAGCTGGAGAGAATGGAGACAATGAACTCAAGGAAGAGAATGCGCGGTTGAAAGTTAAAGTGGCACACCTTATGGAACTACTCAAGGCTCAGAATGGAGTATTGCACAATGTTCGGCAGAGAGTTGTAACGGATGAATGACTGATTAAGCAAATGTTCTTATTTGCCTTACTTTCATTTTTGCAAGCCTTTCCACTCTTCACCTTTTCATTAAATGTAAGAAGCCTTTGTAACTAAAAATTCTATAACCGGCTTCCCTTCAACAAAATCCATCTCAACAGTCTTTTCTCTAAAAGGAACTGATCTCAGATCAATATTGTGGGGCCCGCTGAAGATGAAAGCTCATGGGGGAGACACTAAATCATCCTTCTGAGGTAAAAATTGTTTGTCTGCATTAGATCCAACAAACACATGACTGCAACAAAACCATACAGCCATTTTCCAGTCTATACCCATGTCTGAAGCCTGCATGCAACATCGCACCAGGCAAAAATGATGAACTGGCCTTGAACACTTCAATTTTTTTAAAAGGTGACATCCTGTCTGAATGATTACAATTTGAGATGTATAATATTGATTTATTATTGATTGACAAGGCCCACTAGCTTCATTCAGTAAGTCAGACATTTTTTGAACTAATCCCTATCCACACAATGACTGCTTGAAAGAAGACAGCATTGATGCTGGATTCCAACTCATTGCTAGAAGGCAACAGCAATGATCCAAGTATGGTCACTATGCATGAGATGGGCAGAATCGAATACTCTGAATGTGTTTTGCCCAATATTTCTTGTTGAGTATGTAATGCAGATGAGCCATGACAGCATGAAGATAATAGCATGAAGATATTGCAGTGATACAGACTGTATTGAACATTCCTTGGCTGATAAGTGTACCTGTTCTGGTCTATCCAGTGACAATCCTCAACTTAGCAAAAAACATTGAGACAGCAAGTAATTTGTCCCCAATGAGAATTGTGTGAATATGATAGAGCTGTGAATTTTTCACCAGGAGGGAGCCAATTATTGATGCCTATTCAGTTACTTGCAACCAGACATGCACTCCGCAGGAAGCCGAGATGCCTCCAATACCATGTGGATCAAAAATAAAATTGCAAACTGGGACAACATCCCTCACTTACTCAGTTGATACCCAAACTGAACTTGGTTCACAGTTCCTTTTGAACACCTGCAAAAGAATTTATTTTGTTACTTCCATGGAAGAATATGAACTGTTCTAACTTTGATTGAGGTTCTCACTGTCTTGTTTGAATGAGTGGTTGTAGTTGACCTGAATTCGTATGTTTCAACTGACTGCTGATGTGCGGGAACAACTTGCTGAACAACACTTGCTTGGCAAATAATACCTTGTTATGATACCTGACTTTAAGTGTTTTTCATACCATCAACAGACAACTGCAGAATTTTACATTCTAGTCTTTGCCAAGGTACGACACCAACCTTTTCTGTTCAACCAACAAAAATAAGGTAGGGCATCATGACATTGGCCCTGCAGCTGATAAACTTATGCAAAACCAAGAGTGCTCGTCATTGTGTTTGCATGTGTGCCTCCAAATATGGACAAGAAAGCTGAATGTGTTGGTTCCATTATAATACATCAAGAACTTCATGAAAGTGACCCAATTTGGTGAGAGTCATACCAAACAGCTGAGTGACAGCCAGGACCACGGTGTGAAAGTCTCCAAACATGCTTCGTCCCGCAAAATAATGCATCCAACCTCACAACACCCCCTTTCCCGTTTTGTCCCAGTGTCAAGTTGATGATTTGAAAGATTGAGTTTCTGTCTGATTGAACTCGTGCTTTGCTTCGCTCATGCTGACATTTGTGACTGTATTCAAGCCCGTCAGAGAAACCATTAAATCTTTCTGCCTCTGACTTTGTCATGGCAACATTAAATGCACTGTTTGTCTTTGCAATATTCTATTTATCAGAAGGGAAGGTAAATGTTTTGCAAAAACACCATTTTGGTTGCAAACACCTCAAATGTGCGCTTGGTGCACGTACAAGCGCTAGTCAAGGTAACTGGATCATCAAAGGGGATGCAGACCATGACAACATTGTGAATTTTTCTCACTACTTCCATGAATGTAGTCTCCCACCATTCAAAAGGTCTGCTGGCAGTGCCTAAAGAGAAGAATCAGAGGGGAAAAACTGAGACAGAAAATGTATTGGACCATGTTAACTGAAAATTCAAACCAAATTATGGGATCTTCATGCTCTCTCATTTTTCCTTTCTTTTTACAGGTTGATAGCTTTGGTGACAAACAAAAAATAATCACAGGCGTGGCTAATGAACCGCTAAGTCTCTCCAACAGCAATGCGCTCTTCGGCGTCCTTGCTCGCTTCCAAGAGCTGTTCAAGAGAGCAGCGCGCACTTTCAGTACGCGGAATGATAAATTGTTGTCAATCCCTCCAAAAAGAACCAAGATGATTGAAGAATGAAAGGATCACTCCTTTGGTGGACATGGCCTTGGAAAGGTCAACGGATGGAAGCACCACATTGATTGATTGCTTCACAACTGTGCATACAGCCAGAGTGTATCAGAAGTCATGGGGGATCAGGCGTCGTGTGCCATAGCAATCGTACCTCACTAATTGTATCGCCCTCGTCTCCGGAGGGCTCACAAGGTCGTCGCTCATTTGTCGCGATTGAGCTGCTGGAAATCGTCTTAACTCACCCCAACCCCCATTTCATTAATCATTCAGTATTAATTCAGAGTATGATTTTGACGCGTATCTTGCGGGGGAGATATTGTGCGAGATTCTGGCGGGAGTTTGTGAATGGAACTTGACAATTTTGGACTGTCACTCAACAAAACAAGCTTTCAGATGTCTTGTGCAGCCTTCTTCAGCGTTTTCCGCAATATACGACAAGATTCATGCGCGTATGAAATTGCATCCAAGAGTGTGCTGGCAGAAGCGTTCCAAGAACATTCCAATCATGCGCGCAACAGACACGAAAGACGACGATGGATGTGTGAGTGCTTCACTGGGTGAAACGGGACATACATCCAACGCAGTAACACAGGTTTCTCACTCCTGTTGGCCGCTATTGCGTTGCCCTCGGTTTGTCTCAGCATTTCTTTTGTTCATTGGATTCTGCCATCGAGTGGCGTAAGCGCTCGAGTGGCCGTACTTTCTGGGAGTCAACAGCTCGTGAAGCTACCCGCTCAGTTTGTACATTCAGCATTTTTCAACGCGTCACGCTTTCAAAGGTTCAGTGGCACCCTTGCACCGCGTGTGTGGTCTCACTATCCCAGCACCCCTACCAGGTCCATGAATGCCTCTGTGTTCGATCATATCCCTGCATTATCAGAATCTTTGGATTCGACGCTCATGGAGACTGATTTCGGCAGCGTATCCCTTGAACGGATATTCCCTGCGTCAAATTTGTCGCAACTTCATTCAGCATTTATTTTTCACATCCTCGAGTCAGGAACTTTGGATATCAATGTTTCTTTACCAGATGATGTACCATACCCTCATCAAAACGTATCACTTTCTGTCGTCATTGTCCCTGAAGTTACTTCCGCAACTCAAAACATATACCCCTGGCCGGAAACGACTGAAGAATATTTGCCAATTCACATTGAAAACATGTGAGTGATGGCTCTGAGTCCGTGAAATCGAATTGATACAAATGTTTTTTTCAGATATCTTGAGCATCACTCAACACATGCAACTTTCACACTTGCTACAAAGGCGACAGGTCATTACATCATTTCTTTCACGCGAACCATCTATAATTCTTCGCGTCACCGTGCCGTCAAAGTGGGATCCATTTCCATCAACGCCTCGACACCCGTCTACCAGCTAAACTCCACCTCAAACTGCAATCCCCCACAAGAGGTCTGTGCCTTGGTTCTAGACACAGCAAAGCAATCCTCCGTCTTCTACGTCCTTTTTGAAACAGCCGCGCCCCGCAGCCCGAGAAGCCACTTTCTGAACATGAGCGAAATTATGCACGCCCCTGCAAGTGTCGGCGCTGACTCGTGGTTCAGCTTCCGGGATCTACATAGACGCGTGTTGGAGAGCAGCGGGTTCGTAGTGGCGGAGTACACTGTCACGCTGTGGAGTGGGATGTATTTGCCCTTGTTAGTGGTGGTGTCGTTCATGTGGACGGCGACGTTGTTTGCAGTGTGGGGTCGGTTTTTGGATGTCATTTTGCGATTCGTGTGGAGAAATGACGAGGAGGACGGACGAGACGTCAAGTATCAACCGGTGGGATGAGCAGGGATTAGCACTGCACATTAGAACTTGAAAAGAAATAAAAAGATTTACCCTGAACACAGACTGTAAATCTTTTGATCTAAATTGCATAGGAGATTGAGATTTATGTCGTCGAGGCCATTCCAAGCTGGCCAGCAGGTACCATCGCCAACGACTAAAGCTGACACTGGATGGATCTTTCCAGGAGTTCAAGTTTGGTCGCGCATGGACACTGCCGTCTGGTCTATGAGCTCCGTCCTTCAACTTTACTTGACAATTATGCTTCTAGCGCGCGCGTCCACAAGCTACAAAAAGAACAAAATCTGGATCGTAATCTTAATCGCACTCCTTTTCAATCTCAGCGGGGCTATCGTGGGGGTGATTTACATCGACTGTCTCCTGTTCAATACTCTGCCAGGAAAGCGCTGCGATACCCAGTATCGGTGGTACTACAGATTCGACGCTTTCTGTTTCCTGCTAGGGTATTACCTTATGTATTTCCGCAAAGTCAACCTGGCTCCAGAAACTGTCGGCCGTCGTGGCCTCTTAGATCTCCTTGTCCTCTTCGTATGTTTCGGCCTCAATCTCGCCAAGGAGATTCCCTGTCAACTCCAGGGTCTCATGGCATGCTTTTCGTTCGACATATACCAAACCTGTGCGGCAGCTGTCTGCTTCTGTTATTTTGATGTTTGGTTCTTTGTGCGGGTAATGCGACGATCGAACGAAGACGGCAGTCGGTGGGAGGTAGTTCAACTTTGTTTTCACACAGGCTTAATGAACGCCATGTACCTTGTCGGGTGTTGGACATACATGTTCGCGTTCAACAATTTCTACACAAACATATTGTGGACTATGTGAGTTTCCTGCCCTTTCGTCCCAGTACTCGGTTTAAATTGCATAGTAACGCGTCTCACAAATTGGCAACTTAGCGGGTTTTGCATTCAGCCTCTGTCGTCGATCCAGTCTGTCACTTCACCAAACTTTCTGAAACTTTTCTCTGCGAGAGCCGGCGAAATCAATATCCCTTCCTGGTCCGAAGTACAGGTGCATTCAGGAAAACACGTTGGATCCACTCCTTCCCGCGACCGGATGAGTCTGTCGCCATGGGACAGCCGATCGCCATCCATTTCACACACCCGCGACGCACCTCTCTTGCCAATCCCAGGTACGTTTCATTTCTATTTGAGTAAATTTTCAGATCGGGATGATCGTGAAGTACCAAAAACGAGAAACCAACAACAAACCAAAACAGGGGCAATGCCGAATTCAAAAACACGAAAATGCGAGACTGAATTGGGGAATGAATAAATAACGGATAATGGGATCTTTAGTGTCAAGGTGTCCATTGAAGCACCTAGCGTGACGGGATCTCCGAGCGCCAGGTCATGCGCTTTAAATCCACTTCGCAAAAAGGCCGCTCTGCAACACAGATATGTCTTCCAAGGACGCCGTCATCACAATGCCCGTTACGGAAACTCGAACGGTGGATCGTCCTCGCCGCGAACCGCACAAGTACAATGTTGGTGTGGTGCTGTGTCTCGCGCTGCTGGTCTCAGCGCCGCTTCTGCTCGCGCTCACACAAAGCGGCGCTCGAGCGAGGTTCCGCTGTTTGGTGGTTGCGGCGGCGCAAAGAATTGGCCGTAAAGGTTCCTCACGTGTCAGGCGCAAGCGATAACAAAATCGGCAAAAATGAGGATACAGCATAAGCTATTGGAATGATTCTAGTGGGGAGGGGACCATAGTAGAAGATCAAGGATGATGGGATCGGGGTTGATGACAATGGACGGCTGCAGTGAATAGCCAGCACTCTCGTTTTGCATATAACTTATTTGTAATAGTGCCAGCCAGCGCCGCCTGTTTAAGCTGTCTCTCGATACGCTATTGAGTAAGGGCCTGCTGCCTGCTCCCTTATCACGGATATTGCTTCGTAAAAGCACCCCCCCCAAAACGGAAGGTGTCCGAAAACTCTGGACAACTTGTTAAATCCTGTACCTTTTCCAGTATAAAATGCAGCTTCTCCGTCAAACTCTCTAGCGATAGATCACACTCCCTCAAAAGCGCCATATTCCCGCCGCTCATGGCGGTCGGGTTGGCCCCACCTGGCGTGAGGCCGGCTCTCCCGCCAATTACTGATTGTCACATGCGGATCGCTGCGGCGAGGTAATATGCGCGGGAAGGACGTCGACCACGCTTTGGAGGTACACTTCGCAGATTGGGTATCTCCCAGTTTCCGTCAAGGTTGAAAATGACTTCGGATTAAGTTTACGCAACGAATCATTGTCTGAATGCGCTCTGTTTGAGATGCAACCCCAATTGGAGCTGCTGGAGGTTGTCCAATTCTTGTTCCTGATGACACAGAGTGGGTTGTCAGTCCTCATTTCCAGATTCGGGCATTACTGTACCTTCTTGGTTTGTGCTCATTTTGTACCTAGCCACCAAGCTGCGAAGGGAAAGGTCTCTACAATCGCGCGGCTATTGCGTTTAAAGTCTGGCAAGGTATGTTTGACGAAGGCGTCCGCGTTCGAAGTTTGCTGCGCAACGCACACAGGAGCCTGGTTATATGGATTCGTTGCGGTGAGGGCAGGTTGAAACGGAGTTTCTTCATTTTGGGCATCAGGCGGGCAGTGAGACCAATACCTGTGGGACGGGGCGGGACAGAACCTTGGCTGCCGGGTGCTTCAACCATCATATCGTATAGGGCAATTCTGGAATATGAAGTGGAGTGAGGCGTAGCCGTGTTCTTGGGCAGGCCGTCCACTCTTTTTGTTGAACGACAATGATTACGAACTGGTGTGTGTGAAAGGCGGTAGGTGACCCCTACTCACCCCATGGCCGTCTTGGGCATTCGGATCCGCTCAAACAAATTTCTTCTCGCTCAACTTGGGAGTTGTTGCACCTTCTTGTCAGCGAACTCATCCCAGTCTCCAAAACAGACCAAGCTTTCCCAACAACAAGTCTCTCCACAGCCTCCCATTTTCCCTTCGTCGCCGCGTACATGAGCGGTGTGCGTCCCAGTGAATCCCGCGCATAAAGTACCCTCACCCTTCCTCTGAACAGACGTGACCGCATAATCAAACCCGTCTTTTGAAAAGTCACAATCTCCGTTGTCAGCACGAGCATAGCAATGGCCGCTACCTGGCATACGCTGCTTGCTGAGGCAATCGGCCACAGTGCCCGGTTAAAGGCACTCATTTGGACAACGAAACGCCAACGTGCAAAACTTTTGACAGCTCATTATCATTCTCTTCAATACACAGACGGAAATGATATGCTTAAAAAGGTTACCGGCCTGTAAAGCTATCATCTCCTCTCTGCACCGTATGGCGATTCCGCCGAATCATATCGGCAGTGCTCAACCCTTCCAAATCAATGTCGCCCACTTCCAGCCCACCCCGTTCACGCAGCTTACGCAACTGCGCTTCCGCTTCGCGTTTCGCTTCATCCATCTCCGCTTTGCGCGCAGCTGCAATTCGCTCCTGACGTTCCTTTTCGCTCTGCTTGGCATTGGCGAGCATGGCTTCTAGTTTAAGTCGTTTGGCTTCATCCATGCCTCCTTTTATGGGTGGTGCAGCAGAGTCTAAGGCGTTTTGCGAGGCCTGATTGCGGTTTATGCTCTGGGCACTGCGAGTTCGTTCGTCCCAGCTGCGCTCAGAATCCCGGTTTGCTGATGCAGCATCAAGGCGTCGGTCGTTGTCGCGTCCAGTCTCTTCATGTCGCAAGTAGATTTTTCTTTCACTTCCATAGCGGTCACGGGTTTCGTACTCTCGAACCCTTTCGAGGTTGCGTCTGTCAGAAGAACGCTCCGGATGCCTACCCTCATACGAGCGATCCTGCCGACTCCTTTCATCCCGGCGATCTTCTCTGTAGTGCTGCGAAGAGTCGTCGCGATAGTCGTAGTCGCTATTCGCGGCCCTTCCAGAATTCAAGTCGTCCCGTCGCCCGTCTCTTGGCCAGCCTCCATTGTAACCGCGTTCTCGGTGAGGTTCGACGCGTCTGTCATCATCCGGAAGGATGCGTCGGGCTGAAGCAGATTCCTCGTGGTCGCTCTGAGAATCATCACTGCTGGATGGTGGAGACCGCATTCTCCGCTTTGGAGATCCACGTCCTGCACGCTCTTCCTCACTTCCACCATGATGCTTCCGTTTCCCGGATCTTTCCATTTCCTGCTCTTCCTGTCTATCCCTTTTGCCCTTCTTCTCTTTCTTGTCCTTCTTGCTTTTCCTGTCCTTCTTCTTCTTGTCCTTGCCGCTAGCAGTAGACTTGGCCTCCTTAAGGGCCTTAAGTCGCACTGGGTTGTTGATGACGGCCTGCAGCGAGGCCTGTTCTCGGCGTTTGATGGCGAGGAGTGGGTCCTCCCGAATCTTGTTTGCAATGTCGCGTGCCGTGTTTGCGTTGGATCCATATATGAGCGCATCATTGGACGAGAATATGTTTTGAGATGAAAGCTGAATTGTAGGAGGGTTGTTGGGCCTGTGAGCCACAAGAAACTGCGCAAGACGATACCCATCCATGCAGAAAAAGCAACGCACCTCATCCACCGTCTTCCCCACCTCCACAAGCTTGTCAATCCTTTTCTTACCCAATAAATACGCCTCGCGATCCTCGTCCAGCTCCCCCTCCGCCGCTGGCCCACCGTAGATCCAGTCCAGCCGCTCCTGCTTCTTCTTGATGCGCCCGCTCGCCTCATGCAGCTCCTGAAGCTCTTTCATCTGCCGCTGCTCCTCAATCTCCTTCATCTTCTGCGCAATCTTCTTCTTCTCGTCCTCCGCTTTGCGCTCGCGGAGGTACACCTTCTCAATGTTCTTGAGCGTCTGCGGGTGCCATGACTTTTTCAAGTTGAGGTCGCCTCCACCCTGTTTATATTGGTGGGTTGGTTTAAGAATTGGATTGGAGGAGTTGTGGGGTGTGGACAGACCATCTTGATTCCGGGAGGTTTTCTTTTGGGACCTCCACACAAGAACCCAGATCCAATGCGCCCTTTCAGACAGGTAACATTTGATATATGATATGTAAAGAATGTAGGAGAAAAGAGGAAAGAGTGAAGGCGAGTGGTTCCAACTTGGCGTTGTACTATAACCTGCCAACTTCCATCTAAACCAGCAATAATTTACCATTTGCTGTCTTCGTGAACAGTTTGTGGCCAGATTGTTCGAAAGAAGGATTTGCAAGCGACACTTCCCCGCAATGCATCACCATTCTCTCCAACGACTCGCCGTTGCCATTGACGAAGTACAGAAGCTCCAATCCCAGTTGTCCGAAATATTGCGCGATTTGAAATGCGAAGCCAACCAGGTAGTCTCTGAAGTTGTGATTTCAGGCACCAGTACGCGTGGCCAAATGGGGCTCCGGGATACAGCCGAAGACTACCTCCAAGCAGACAAGAAGGATTCACAATCCCTAGTGTTTTCACCTGCAATCAAGATGGTGTCCAGGTTTCCATCTTTCATAGACTCGTTCAGAAAGCCAACTATGAAAATTGAAGGCTCTGTACCATCACTCAATCCATCCAACGACCCATTCCCAAACTTTCCTATGCACATCGTTTCTGGTTCAACGCAGAAGAACACACCAACTCGAGAACCAACTAAATCTCAGCGCGCCCAAGAAATTCAAACTAACGCCATCGCTCCAAATGGCGTCTTGTCCTCGTCTTACCAGCCAAGCTATTCTCAAGAATCTGAAAGCAGTTATACAAATTCTTTGAAAGGGCACATTTCAAAGGCACCATCATTGCGACGTGAAAAGTCCCTCAGAAAGGAGGTGGTATCGAAAACATTCCCTACATTCTCCCTCTCTCCTTCATCAACTGATTCGATTCAGGATCAGCCTCCACATGATTTATATGATAATATGAGTAGCCCACCGACAAGAGAGCGGCGGATCTCGTTTTTGTCATCCATGAACTTCGAAAGATCGGACGAGTCATTGAAATGCGACGCAGTTTTGGAAGGCCAGAATTCATCATCAAGAAGTTTTCGAGTTGGTTCTCATCGGACATCGTCAATACCGGCCATCAATACAGAGCCTGTCAGAAAAAAAGTTCAGATTGCGGAAGAAAAATCAAGCACACCTATGTTGCATGTTCTGCCACTTACGTTAACAGGCAGGGCGAGGAGACAAAGCGTGGCTGTCTTGGAAAAGATTATGAGCTTGGATCCTCTCACATACACTTTCCTCATTCCCGCTTATGACCATCAAGGATGCAAAGTCAACATTAAACTACTCAGAGAAACTGACCTTGCATATGTAACTTTTCGCGTGAATGGGGTCCATCCGCGATCTCTCTTTTTTAATGTATGGGATTTGGCCACTTCATTAGCGACAGTACTCATAGTGCATGTTATTCCCTTTATCATTGCCTTCAATTCGGATTACAAAATTGTAGACATGCGCATCTTATCCATTTTCATCAGTATTTGGTACGCGGCTGATTCAATCATTGCGATCATAACTCCATTGGTTCCTGCTACTGTTGCGAATACTCATAATCTGGCTGAATATGAACGTGTCAGACCTACTTTGACCGATTGGATATACAAGTGGTCTCAAGAGCATATGTTCATGCACATACTAACCGTGGCAAGTCAATGTTCATACTAAATTCTATTCCTTAACTTCTTTAGTATAGATTCCCTTCGAATCTATTTTCATTTCACTTGAGTACAGCGAACTCTTTTTGTTTCTCCGCCTCTTGCGAGTTCAAACCCTTCGCCTCTCATTCAGGCGATGTCCTTCCATTCGCCGCCTCGCAGGCATAGTGGACGAACGACTTGGCACTTCCACCTCGCAAATCGCGCCGATAACATTCGCTATGATATTTTTCGTTCATCTCAATGCATGCATTATGTATTATGTGGGTAGAATCTACAAATTCCAAGGATGGAAAGTGTTCTGGCCACGTTTCGATCAAGCAGATCTAATAGAATTATACACTTGGGTGTTTTTTAAGGTGATTCGGGTGGTTTTTTTTATGTGGTTATGTCACTCATCTGTCGTTGGTTTAGTCGGTTGGGAACTTGTTTCCATCGTCCTTCGTGTACGTCTCATTTTAAATTGGTCACGAACGCTACTCAATTGTCTTTCGACAGACCTTGGAATATAGGGGAGCAGATAGCAACCATGATTTTTATT
This sequence comes from Chytriomyces sp. MP71, assembly GCA_025201725.1. NCBI lineage: Eukaryota > Fungi > Chytridiomycota > Chytridiomycetes > Chytridiales > Chytriomycetaceae > Chytriomyces > Chytriomyces sp. MP71. The sequence continues at coordinate 42,081 of MU614640.1, forward strand.
ATGGCGGGCGCGATAGTGGTAAGCTACTCATGATTGCCTTGTCATGCTCCATTAATCATTTCAAACTCAGTACGCAGTATTTCTCGGAGCCATCTCGTCTGCAACGCTGGCAATCAACCCATCAGGGAGGCTGTACACTCAGAAAATCGGAGAACTGAAAGATTACATTCGCTGGAAGAACTTGAGCAAAGAAACAGAGTCGAAATTGCTCGCATACTATGAAACAAAATATCATGGCAAATACTTTGAAGAAGATCAAATATTGATGGAGATGAATGACTCTCTCCGGGCAGTGAGTAATAACAGTCTCGTACAGGATCAAATTCTTATTTCCTTTCCAGGAAGTGTCACTCCATAACACGCAGATGTTAATCAAACGCGTTCCATTCTTACAACGCGCTGAGAATGATGGAAGAGACGAAATCTACTTTGGACGAATCGCCATGGCACTTCACTCCCAACATTTCATTCCGGGAGACTTTGTTCTAAAACAAGGTGCAGTCCTGCCATATATTTCGTGCAAGTATATAAACTCGTTGCTTCACTCGTTGCTTCAGGAGACAATGCAAATGAGATGTTCTTCATCTTGACTGGCAAAGTAGACGTGCTGGTGGACGGCAGGAAAGTTGTGTCGTTACTGGATGGCGCGTACTTTGGAGGTTCGGTGTTCATCTGTTGAATACATGAAGCGCTTAATAGCCAAGCTTTCTCAGAGATGGCGCTTATCACCACTGCATTGAGGACTGCATCAATTCAAGCTGTTCTTCCCTCTGAAATGTACAGACTCACAAGAATTGATTTTCACGCACTTTTAGAGGACTTTAGAGACATGAAGGTCAAGATTGAAGTACTGGCGGAAGAGAGGCGTCAGCTCATGCAGCAGAAAAAATAGCATATTCGTTGAAAATAATTAAATTGATTTTTTCGCATCGCACCAGAGTGGCTTGGTGCCAACTAATTTCTGTAAACTGCCAAAGCCACTCCGCTAACGCGACTTCCCTCTCGAAAAAGTACTCGAGTGCCTCCAGCTTCACAATACACGGACCTCCACTCCCATGACTTCAGGGCTCGGAGCAACTTTTCCTCGATTTACATGTATTAACTTTATTCTAATCGTGATAGGAGTAATTGCCAAAAGGCCAGATTTCCTACTCTGTTGGGATGTGTGGGATCCGCCGCATTGTGAATACTCAATTCAGGGCGTCCAGATGCGAGCCTGTCCCAATCCAGCAAACCCACATCATCCACACCTTGCGGTTCCCGGACATACAGGAAGGGCTCCTCCCGCGCTGCTCTTACCACATCATTGAGCGCATCTACCGGAGCCGCATACCGCGTCGACGCAAACACAGCACCCTCCCCCGGCACAGGAACGGTACGTGTATAAAACCGAGTCTGCGGTTGCTCCAACCCGGTCGCATTCCTAACCGCGATCCTCGCGTTCGATCCAAACACGGCCACGAGAGGCTCCCACATCGCGTGCTGCACACAGTCCCGCCACGCAGGGAGCGTCGCTGCCATGCGATGCCGCGCGAGACGCACGTTGTCGTCGCGCAACCGCGCAAGGTCCCACATGGCACTCTGGGCCACTACGACGCTGGGGAATGGGAACCAGAATACGCGGTCGCCCGGTTCGGCGGAGAAGAGGGGTGGTGCGCTGTCTGCGAGGTTCGCGTCGGTGAGGGTTTCCATTCGGAAGGTGGGGTTCGGACAAAGTGACATCTCGGCAGGGCAAAGTTCCGGAAAAGCGTGACGGGCGACACTCCGCATAAAATGCGGCAGCCATGATATCCGCTCTTCGACGCGTAGAGGGCTGTATCCTTTTTCCCAATGAATCTTCTCTTTGGGACGTGACCGGAAAGACCCCATGACACCAAAGTGGAATATGTTGATTGCGGTGAATACGTCTGGACCGGCGCGGAATGCGCAGATTCGTATGGACCCCACTTTTATGTCACCATGAGTTCAAGTTTCGAGTAGAAGGATTGGAGCACTCACTGTTTGGCTCGACAACGAAGCTTCCATTCAGTAAGGCATGCATGATGGGTATGTCTGAGAACTCGCAGAGTGTCTGGACCAGGTTCCGCTGTTGAACAGATTCACAATTCAGCCTCTTGTTCCAAAACGGGACCATACGAGTCTCACATCGAATGAGTCGCCGACCAGAAGAACAGTCTTATTTGCCAAATGAAGTGGCAATCTCCCATTGAGCCTCGCATCGCGGAGAAGCATGACGTGATCATCGATGGTGGCCGTCTTGTTGCAAGGATCGGACCAGTTTGGCGTCCACACTCCAGACTCGTTGGACAGGTGTCCATTGCGGAAAGAATACACATCACATTCGTGCGTCCCAGAGGTGGGAACATGCTCGGGTAGTTGGTCCATTGGAGCAAGCCGAGTGAGGTAATGACCAGTGGCTTCATCCGAATCGTCCCAGGCAAGCACTGCCAGCAGTGACAATGGCGCCAGAAACGCAGTCAGAAGAACGGCTAACAGATACTGAGGCTTGCATTGGCCGCGTGTCGTGGGTGGGCGTTCACGTCGAGTGGCCCGTTTCATTTCCTCAAATCTTGAGGAAGTCAGGCAAGACAACATATATGCAGGAAGAAAACCCGCCGATGCAAGCCGCTGGTCGCCCGTCCTTAATCGTTAAAATCGTGTTTGCGCACGTGCTGTAAGTGGAGCTGGTATTTGTGGTTGTTGTGGTTGAGTGATGGAGGTGCCAGTGGTTTGGACCTCACAGCTTTCAATCCATTCACGTTGCAAGTATGTCCCGGCGTGAAATCAAGACTTAGTTTACTTTATGTCGGATGCTCTCTATCAAGCTGTTGATGGGTCCATAAAAGTCAAATAGAATCCAAAAATGATTTCTTCGTCGAGGCACTCGCCTTCTCTGGCCTTGACTTCGATATGCTTCACAACGCCACGGTCATGCGCCTCAGCCGCCTCATGAAGTATGCGTACACTCAAACGATTTTCCTTTTTCTTCCTTTGTCTACATGGCCTCGAAGTGGTAACTTGGCCACCCATTTTTTCCAAGTGTACCTGTACTGGATGTAGTGAATGAGTGTGAATGAGTGTATGGGGATGAGCAGTAGCCGCAACTGTATTAGCTCCGCCACTTTCACACGGCTCCCAGCGTATTTGCAGCCGAAAATTCGCCACACCTTGCTCTTCTTGCCACTCGTCGCCCACTCGTCTCCGAGAACTCACACCTCACCACCTGCTCGGCGACTTGATGCGAGCAACTTCGGCCACCATGGCACGCGCTCCGGCAACATTGTTAGGTGAAGAAAACGCTCGCAGCCGACGAGTCCTGAAAACAGCACCGTCATTTCCGCGGTCCAGAAGAGGGGCTCCTTCATTAAAATTGGTTTTGGGTAATAATGTAGACGTGGAAGAACTGCTTCGCACCTTGCATCATCTTGTCGGCAAATTACAAGGTGACCATCATATTTGAACTTCGTGAAGTCGAGCTGCGAAAACTCGTTACAAGTGCTATGGACACACGCGTGTCAATTTCTGCCGCAGTGAACCCATTCGTAGGTTTGTGGGCGCCTTGACTGGCTGTTCATTTTATACCTTTTCCTTTCTTCCGACATGAGGGTTACTACTTCAAACAAAAGACAAGAAAAATCCCCATAAAATCATAAATAAGTAGCTTAGAAGCCCCCATTGTTTTGACTTCCTCCACGTCCCGCTCCGTTTGGAGGGCCACGGCCGCGACCACTGCCTCCTCTCCCCCTTCCTCCTTGACCACCCCGCCCACCGCCGATATTTCCCCCCATATACACACCTTGAGGTGCAAACGCAAAACTACCACCGGATGGAGGTCGCTGACCATTCTGGTTGGAATTGCCTGACTCATCGTCAATTCTTGCAGCACCACCGCCGCCCTCATTGCCACCCCGGCCACCGCGTCCGCCATGACCACCACGGCCGCCGCGCCCGCCACCAGAGGCGTCCTTGCGAACATCGTCCACCAAATTCAATCCAGGAACACCCTTCAACCCCATCTTTCCTACCGTCTTTTTCGGAATCCCAGGCAAAGTTTCGCAGCCCAGACATTCGAGTGCATACCGGTTCCCCTCCCTCACCAACTCATCCTTCCCACGCCACCCAATCTCCCTCGTCAACGCATTGTAAAACCCAAGCCACGCCGCATAAGCCATCCCTTTCGTTTCTCCACTCACCCTCCCCAACGCCGCCCGCACAGGCTCCATCTGCTGCGCAACCCCTAGATCCACCTTAAACGGCATCACATCGACCCCCTGCAAGGCTCGCCGCAAAAAGAAGGCCTCGAACTGACCTAGGACGAGCACACCCGTACCCGCGGACCCCGCGCGCGCCGTGCGCCCCAGCCGGTGAATGTACTGCTCGCGACTGCTGGGCGCGCCGATCTGCAGTACGTGCGTGACACCGGGAAAGTCCATCCCACGGGCGCTCACATCGCTGCTCACCATGATGGCACCCTTTTGGGCCGCGCGGAAGGCGTCTGTTGCCTTCGTGCGTGCACTTTGTGATTTACGGCTGTGGATTTCGAAGATGGGAAGGGGCAGTGGTGGCTGTAGGGCAAGGAGGAGTTCCGCAAAGAGTTGCGTTGCGCGGGCTGTCGGGAAGAAGAGGATGATTTTGGGTGGGGTCTGTGCAGATGGGCTGGAGGCAGATGTGGTTTGGAGAATGTGGCGGAGGAGGGCGACCGTGGTGACGAGCATCTCAGGCATGGGGACGATGAGGTGGTGTTGCGGGACATGGTCGTGAGTGCTGCTCTCATACTCGGCGATGGTGGTGATAAACTTGAATCCAGGGCGCAGGGCTTTTTGTGCCACCTCGTGGACAGAGGGCGGGATGGTAGCGCTGAAGAGCAGTGTTTGGCGTTGCGTGGGTGGTAGGAAGCCGATAATCTTGTCAATTTCGCGCTTGAAGCCCTCCTCGAGAAGACGATCAGCCTCATCAAAAATTAGAACCTGCAAGTTTGAACATGCAGCTTTCTGAATCGAAGTGTCAGCGTGAAAAAGGTTAAGGCAAAGTGTGTAAACTCACCAAACCCGAGTTTTCAAAATGGTCCAAGAGACGACCTGGTGTCGCAATCAACAGATCACAACGCTGATTGGGATTCGCGAGCCTCTTTGTTTCCGCGTTCATGTTGGTCCCGCCAATGACTACCTGTACCTTGAATGGGAGGAAAGTCAAGAGTTGCTCTGCCTCCACCGCAATCTGCTGTGCAAGCTCGCGCGTAGGAGAAATGACTAAGATGGAGACGGCGTTGGAGTGCGGCAGGCGAGTACCAGAGGTAGTGTTGCGATAAAGTCTCTCAATGGCCGGAATCAAGAATCCGAGGGTCTTTCCGGTGCCCGTCTTTGCCTGTGCCAAGCAGTCGAGACCCTCGAGAATGTGGGCAATCGTTGCGTCCTGCACGAGGGTGAGAAATTCGTGCTTGACCACTTCCTTCAGCGCACGGCCACTCGACGCGCAAATGATTCCGGTCGAAACTAAGTCAGCGAAACGCGTTGAAGAAAGATGCACTTTTGAGCTCTCGTTGGCACTTTGTTCGTCAGGCGCCTTTGGGCCGGAGGCAGTCACTTCCGCTTCCACGTCCTCCATTTCGTTTTCTTGAACGGCCTCGTCCGAATGGCTTGGCTTTGGACCACGATCTCTGCGCTGGTTGTTTCTGCGTCTTTTCGTCGGGTTGTTGGGGTTCACGTTGGCTGTCGGCTGCTCAGAAGCAACCATCGCAGTCGCCGGCTCGCGCGGGATCCAGCCGCCGCCAGTAGCTCCTCCACGCCCTCGAGTTGCCCCGCCCCGGTGATTCCCGCGACCTCGCCCGCGCTGGGTGCTGTCAGGTCGCTGCTCAAGTGCTCCGTCCATGTCTCGGCGAAGTTGGTCAGGAAAAGAAAAAGAAAAGGACGGGAGGGTCATCGCTCCCCATGGTATGAGAACACGCTAACCAAGCTTCACATTTTAGGTTTCTATGCAGGATTTAGGGGAATGTTGACCAAGGCCATCATCATTGTCCTTGTGGGATTAGTTCTTTGTTTGGGGTTTCTTCAAACTTGGCGCCTGTGTACATGGAAAAGATCTTGCTTCCTTCTTCAGTCATCATGCAGCTGGCTGCAAGCAGCTGTTGTCTTTCAAAGAGTGCAAGCCCTCTTTAAGAAAAAGTAGCATCAAGTACTATGTGGACCAAAAATCATTATGGCCTTCTTCTTGAAAACGGTTGATGCTGTCTTATAATTCTGTTCATTTATTCAAGAAACTTTCACAGTCACAATGGTTAGTTTAGTCATAGAAGCTTTTCTTGGAGTGACAAGTTTGAGCTATGAGAAGTTAAACTTTGAATTCTGGAAGCTTCATGAAGATTACAAATGTTAAGAAATTCTCAGCGCAGAGTCCTAAGGACTTCAATTTGTCGAACAAGTCATATCTATCAGAGTGCTCCACATAATGTGGTTCCTGGCTGTGTGCATGCATTGCCACAGCATACTGTTCCTTCAGGACACTTTTCAGGGACAGTCAACATTTCTACCAATGGAATTTAGTGTCCATTGAGTCTTGACAATCAACGATACTCAACGATTCTTCAAGCACACTGTGAAGGAAGTGTTGCTAATGCAAGCAATTGAAAAATCTGTTGCAACTGCACATACATTACAGCTTCTGTCCTTTGGGTCTACACAGCTGTTATTACAGCACTTTTGACTAGGGGAGCATTGGGCTGCTAAAGTTGATGGAACTATGTACAATCCAAATCAATTGGAAATGAAATATGCATCAGAGATGACTTGCCTCCATTCATACAAATAGTATAGTGACTTGGATTGAGACAGGCCATACTATTTGATGAAACTTGATCACAGACATTCTCAACAGGGCTCAATTTTATAAAGGTTTTCACAGATGAGAGAGATTGCAAAGCAGGTGGCATTAGGAATTTACAGGCAGCTGGTGAAGTGCATGCATTTCTGCTTTCACAACACACAAATCCAGAAGGACAAGTTTCAGGATTTGTGCTTGATAGAGCTGATTTTCTGTTAGAGAGAAATTGCTGATACAGAACAACGGACCTCCATTCTGACAAATTCCATACATAGTATCTGACAGACAAAGCATAGTGCCATTTGGAACTCTATCACATCTAGATGGCAACTTAGTCTTACAGATTCCTGGAATCACACAGGTATTTGTGTCCCCACAGCAATGAGTTCCAATAGGACAGGACGTTTCTGTTGCATTCATCCAAGTCCCATTTAAACAGTAGTCAAAAGCTTCAAATGTTTTGCATGCCATATCATTATCTGAAATGTTTGAACAGCCACTGATTTTTTCTTCTTGTTCATCAGTCGATGGATTGGCAGTTGCTGGTTGCAATTCTTGTCCCACTGCAACAAAGCCACACATGGAAGAGTTTCTTTCAACACAGGAATTTTGACAGCAAGACAGCTCATTTATGCATGGAATGGGGGGCGAAGCAAGCATTTGATTCTTGCAAATTCCATAGGCAGTTGCACTTGTGCAAACGGGCTCTTTATCTGCCATACCATAGCAAGGATTATATGATGGATGATTGAATGGTACACAAAGTCCATTGTAGCACCTTGTTCCAGGGGAGCAGGAAGAGGGATGAAATAATGGGACTAAATATCAAGAGTTAGTGGTTCTATATGAAGTGCACACTCACCTTCTTTTACACATGTTGTAAAAGTATTGGGATTCACACAAATTCTGGTATAATCTGGTATACTGTTACACACTGACAAATTTCCACTAGATGGTATCAAGGTGGGCGCAGATAGCTCTAGAAGGGGTCCCATTGTCTCAACAGCATTGATCTTATGAACACAGGCATTCACTGACATGTCACAAACCTGTCCTACTGGACAGACAATATCTGGCTGAGATGAAAAGTTCCCATCAACACAAATATTGTAGGTTGTCTTTGATGTACAAAGCTGAACATGATGAATATCCCTGATTGCGGCTTTCCAACCCTCAAGCACTGCACCTAAGTCTCTGTTTCGCAATTTAGAAACGAGACTGCAACTTGATTGAAGGGTCAAATGGCATTCATTTGTATCAATGCATGAATTGGTGGATGGACAGCAGACAGAATTGTGAGGACAGCTATATTCTGCAGATGCAGGTGCTACTTGGGTGATTAAAAACATTACCAGAATTAAACAAATGATCTTACATTTACCACTGCAAAACACAAATGTGGTTGCTGTTAAACATGCAATATTGTTATCTGTAAGTCCTCTGCAAATGTCATCATTCAATGACTGAACACTCATACTCTTTAGCAAGAGTGGTTGAGATGATTCAATCACACCCAAATTTGACACAACTGGGACCTCTGCTACACAGGCTGGATCTTTTATAGATACACATGCATTACCACAACATACAGTTCCTTTAGCACATTTTTGTGGAACTGTGAGTGGGTTTTGATTCATGCATATTGTGTATGAATCAACACTAGTGCATGCTATTTCAGCATTAGGAACTCCATTACAAGTGTTGCAACTTGGGCTCCCAGGTGGCACACAATTGCCTGCACAGCACTTGGTACCCTTTTGACATGCTTGACCAAGAGAGGCAGCATGCCCTTGCAAGCAAGTGGTAATGATGGTAGGATTAATACAAGCTTGCACATTATCTGCCACACTAGTACAAACATTTGCTGCTGGATTTATTTTGGGTAGAAAAGAAGTAGCTTCAACCACTGAGGTCATTGGAAGCACGGCACCACAGTTGAACCGAAAGTCGCATCTATTGATTCCATCTGCACAGCATACAGTTCCCTGTGGGCAGGTCTGATTTTGTGCACTCTCAAGTATATTGTTAGATAAACAGACATCATATGTGTTGAGACTTGCACACAGAATCCCATCATCAGGAATAGAAGCACACTTCGAACTGTAAGCCTTATCACATTTGGAGGCAGTAGTGCAAGTATTCAGTGAGGGACAACAGATCGTTCCTATTGGACACGGTAGGTCTGGTGTCCGAAGGGATTCTGTAAAAGTGTGCATTGTTTTGAAGGTTATGGACACCTGATGAAGGATGGCGCATACCTCCAGCAAGACAATAATTGTAAGAATTCATAGACTTGCATGCAATGTTATTATCTGGGATGCCGCTGCAAGAATTTGCGGGCGTCGGTACTATCACAACTTGAATTGCATCGGGTGTCAATAAGGAGTCGGAAGGAGCCCCACAAGCAATATCAGATTCAAAAACGCAGGCGTTCGAACAGCACACTGTTCCTTCAGCGCATGCCTGTGGTTTCGTGATTACGGCTTCGAACATAATGTCAGACAAGAATTGACAAAGCAAAGAATAGCCAAACCTCCTCCCAAGCAAACACTGTAAGAAGTTGATGAGGAGCAAGATATGCTTTGATCTGGTTCGCCCGCGCAAATCGTCGGACATGACGCGCCAGAGCCGGGCAACACACATTGGCCGTTGCAACAAACGTTTCCAGGAGAACAGAATTGAGTTGCGGAATTAGCAGCTATTTGTTTTAAGTTTTAGATCTCATGATACGCGAGTATTCAAATCTTACCTCCGTTGCGGCAGAGAACAAACCAGCTCGGATTTACACAAGCCATTCCGCCGTCTGCTACATCCGCGCAGACATTGATTGGGCCGACCTGCGAGCCGGAGATAAATTGAGGTGCGCGTGGCACTTTATGAGGTGAGCCAAAGCAGACTGGAGAAAGCAGGATTGGCCAAAGGATGATCATCGGGTCCAAATAAACAAAACCACAAATACTTTATCTTTCATTTTTAACAACAGCTGCCCGATTTTCCTTGATCTCTTGCTCCAAGTGGTTGCAGAATGACAGGTGATGTCCCACTCAACCCCACGACACGCCGCGGACCAAACTTGACTCCATGAGCCTCTAGCCTCCGAATTTCTTCATCTCTGAAGCTCGCAACATCACGTCCGGCCAAACCCAGGCTGTCAAAAATAAGTGACGCAACAGCAAGAAACGCATTTGCCGTGTTTTCACCCGTTTTTGCGCTAGCTTCTGTGTAAAGTAGGCCGTGCTTTGCTGCAAAAGCCTCTCCTTCTTCGCGAGAAACTGAGGTGATAGGCATGATTGAGGAAGGTGGTGATCGTCAGCCGACCCTCACCTTGCCTGAGTTCAGCCATATCCGACTTATTCGCAATTAGAATCGTCTGAATGTCGTCGTTTCCGTGAGATTTGACATCATCAAGCCACGTTACAAGATGTTGAAACGTTTCTTTCCTCGTCACTGTGCCCCCCTCCAAGTTAGCTGAGAGAGTGCCACACAACAAATTGAACGAACGCAACTATCGTAGACGAGAAGGCAGCCAATAGCTCCTCGATAATACGCTCGAGAAATGCTGCGAAAGGACTCTTGGCCTGCGGTGTCCCAAATCTGCAGTTTCACCTTCCGATCTTTCACGCTCACAATCTGTGAGCCAAACTCGATGCCAATCGTGGTTTCGGTGGGCACTTAAGTTTGGGGTAGGATGAGGAAGACACTGAAGGTCGAACTGCGACACTCACAGAACTGGTTATTTGTGAATCGGAGGAGAAGACATGATTTGCCGACTCTGCATTTAGTTCATACGTTAGACCGTCGTCAGGGCGGGCAAGTGATCGAAGTGATTTCGAGGACACTGACCCTGAGTCGCCCACGCTGATAAGCTGGGATTGCGGTTAGTATACTGTACTGAAGAAGGGGGAGGACGAGATATACCTTGAAGAGAAACTCGTACCCGTTCGAAGATGACATTTTGTTGTTCCACCTGGTTATGATCTAAACCCTAAACCACTTTTTCGCACAAAAAGTCAATTACTTTAATTTCTCAATCGTGGTAAGAAACTCTTTCCCAACTGATACTCTGAGGAGGTCGAAGTCCAGCTTACAACTATTGCGACTCCTGACTAAGACGCTGCTTTTGTCCACTGTACTGGCTGCATCGAAGTCGTACCAGAAAAACCAAGTGCCCTCATGCGGAGGCGCCAATTCGATCGAAGCCTACCATGACCTGTGAGCCGTTAAACGTTGACTCCAGAGAGTCAAAGGAAACGGGACAGCGAGAAGAATCTGCTTTTATAGTCGAGAGGAAGGCCTGGAGGCAGGGAAGTAAAGGCCAAGCTTTTTTCGTCGAATTGGATGAAAAATAAGGCAAAAAGTTTGTTCAGTTTAGGATGGAGGCTTGCTCGCACTGAATTGATGTATAATGGAAATATCGCACCACCACCAAAACTGTGTATTTTCAATAGGAGACGCAATGGGATAGAATTAAAAATGAAAATCAGTGCTATACTTTTCTGTGAAGGAAAGAGAGGGAATTCTGTGAAGGAAAGAGGGGGATTCTGTGAAGGAAAAAAGAGGGAAGGTTAATCATATTTTGAAATAAACTTTTATTTAAATTAATAGGACTCTTGCAATTCATATATATTATCTCCAATTTATTTATGAGTCTGAACGAGAAATTCTGAAGAACGCTTGGTACCTGTTACCCCGCGCATGCGCTTCCATCGACTCCCAAAAGAGCTGCTTGCCATTATAGCTGGCTATCTTCCAGCCGGGGACATGATTCGTCTCAGCCACGCAACACCGTTGTTGAAGCACATTTCGGCCGCAATGTATGACGCAAGGTCGCCATCCATGGGATTTGAAGTGCGTCCGAGCTTGCTGTGGCCGAATCCCATTCAAAACTGCGTCGATGGGTCCGAGATCGCAGCAGTTAAACGGCTTTTAAATGTGGCGAATCAGTGCGGATCGTTTGCGATCGTCAAACCTGCGTCAGCGGGCACCTTTCCCCAGTTGCTGAAACACATCCCAGGTTCCATGCCTATTCAAGTGTCATTGTCTGGCATCTGGACAGGCTCTCAATATGCGCATTTGATTCGTGCTCTCGCGGATTCAAACCTCCGAGTTGCGTTCTTGGAGCTCTTTAAGCTGACCGACTTCCTGGTGAAGTTACAAGGTGTCAATATTCCAGATGTTGTCTCTGCAATTGGAAGACTTGGAATTATCCCTTGCCTCTTGGTTGATGAAATGGTGGCTGAAATATGGTATGCTGTCAGCAAAATCAAAGGAGTGCATACATTGGATGCTCGCTCTCCTCGCGACTTTCCAACACCAGTGCTTTTAGACATGAAGTCATTGAGAAAAGTTCGGTTCAGACTTGAGGACAAAGTTCGTGGTTCATTATACACGGTCCTGATTGATGACCTTGTTCAGCATTTGGCTAACCTTAAAAGCTTGACCACTATACATCTTGAGGTGCTATGCCCAGTGGCTGTGAAAATGATTCTGTGTCTCACTTACTTGGAAGGAATCCAAGGAGACGTGGAAAAGAGTGGATGGAGGGTCACTGTTGACAGGCGATTGTTGAAAAGGGCTGGTTTCATTGCCTTGACAAGCTGGACGAGAGAAACTTGAGAAAGTAACGGAAGTCAGAGACTTGAGATTGCACCACCAAAGAAAATCATCATAAACCATGTCCCTCCTTCCCATCGACAGCATTAACGTAAGTATGAAGTCGCCTCTTTCCGTATGAGAGGTCTACTGATTCCAGGCTTGCATTGGAAACAGACGGTGACGGAGTCGATCGGAGTGACCCTCAAGGACTCTGTGGCGCAGGCGCTGCTAGGCGACGTGGAATACCGCATGCGCGAAGTCATCTTTGT
>MU614641.1:9287-56513 GCA_025201725.1 Chytriomyces sp. MP71
AAAAAAGGACGCGTGTGTGAGAAGCTTCACCCGCAAGTGAGTAAGTAGTTACAAATTATGGCGAAACGAGTTCCCGGGAAGCAGCCAGTTGGCAAGTAGTGAAAGGGAGGAGAATAATACTAATTGACAAGTTCTGTTGCAGAGGAGGTGCAATCAACCGTACACTCTCCGGTCCAGAATATCCACACGCTTTTGGAGCCATATCCAGTTCCATTTGACAGTAGTTGAATTCCTTACACCGGGTGCGATAAGCGTGGATGTAACCGCTTTTCTGGACAGTGATATCTTTCTGGGGAGAGTGAATGTGTTCCGATCTGGCTCGGCAGGTTTTTGTGGCTTGTCCGTTGGGCTCAAATTATTTTCTTCTTTTTCGGACACCCCATTCTCGTCGTGCGCCAGATTTGACGGCATGATGTCTGGCGGCGCCAGCTTGATCTCGTCAGAATGGATCGACGCCTGCCGCATTCCCTGATCCAGAGAAAGCCTCATCTGCAGCGCACCAGGCCTGAGAAGAGCGATGGGAATGTCATCCTGCGAATCCACCAGAGTGAAGGTGGGCATTTGCCGCACCGTCCCAGTATTATGCGAAACCTTGAGCAGACCTTTCTGCGGAGCCCTCCCTTTGTGACTGGGACTGCTCACGTTGGAATCAGCGCGGAAAGCTTGAGACTGGAGCTCGAGATCGATCGCGTTGAGACAGAAGGAAACACTTTTGCGCAGCTGCGCTTGCTTCTCCGAAGGTTTGAAACCATGCGCCTGCGCTTGACCGTGTTGGAATTTCGCCATGTGGTCGTGGATCGCCCGTTTACATGCTGGTTGGGAGTGGGGGGAAGCAGTCTGGATGCCGAGTTCAAACAGTGGCACATGATCGTCGTCAGAGTCCGGCTGCAGTGTGGAGCTGTCGCTCCAGGTCTGAGTGAGGGTCATCACTGGAACGCTGGAGCTCCGGTGCAGTAGGGACATTCAGTACTAAAGCCTCGGTTTTATGGCGGTTTCAGGGCGCATTTCGGTTCACGCACTCTCCTCTCCAAACAACGGGTGTTTCAGGCACGGGTACGCGTGTCCCCCTTCTTTCTCTTCATTTTAATATCACCAGTTAACACCCTCCCGTGCCTTTTCTTTCTCGAATCCATTTCATCTGGTGAATTCTTCGAATCTTCCATTTCTATCACCACTGGAGGAAAATCTAATTTTTATGTTTTGGTTGAATGCAGGAGTAAACGTCAACCCATGTCGGCAGTGATTTATACTAGAATACGACCATATTCATGAAATGCAAGCAGAATTCGTTCGTCTGGGCTCCTGCTTTTGCGTCTTGGCTGACATTACTCTGGAATTCGACATAGGCTCTTGGGTCTTTAGTTCGCGGAGCGAAGGTATTGTGAGCACCTATGGTAGCCGTTGCCCCACAAACAGGTTTGACGTACTGTTCAATTCAACAAGCGAAGTAGCTGAGACAAGGACTCAACGACTTCGCCCTCCAACACACTTGCCGACAAATTCAACACGGGGAGCGACTTCAGTGCTCCAAACTCAGGGGGAATCGCCCACATAGCGCGCGGTTGCACGCGATATGCAGTTCTCATAATCGACCCTAGCCGCAGAGCTGCACTGGCAGGTCGTCGCGCAAGTTTGTCATCACAAGTTGAAGACCCTGCAATGGACGACGTTTCCGAGCTCGGCCTGGATTGAACCGCCAAGCGGGTTCCACTAAAGATTGAGTGTCCGAAACCGCGTCAGCAGGCCGAGCTCCCGCGGGACCGCGCAATTCATTTTCAAAGAAGTCAAGTTCCACGAGTCCTCTTAGTTGCACGAGCACTGGCGGAAGACGTCCATGCAGTGAGTTGCAACTTAGGTTAAGAAGTCAGTTTGATGCAACCGATACTTCGCGCGATTGTGCCGGAAGGTGAAGTTGTTCCCCAAGGTAAGCGACTGGCTTGAGGCAGCCAAGAGTCAAGCAGCTCAAGGTAAGCTTGTTGATGGTGGTACCAACGGCTCCATTTGGTTGGAAATTGATCTGCTGAATTTGTTTCTTGACGGAGATGAAGGTGACAATGCGGCGGCGGTGAGCCAAGCGCGGTTCAACGTGGCAAACCTGGCAAACTGTGACTCAGACAGACAGACACGGAGCGGCAGAAGCGGCGAAACATGAGGACTTGGTTTTGATGAATGTGCACAACATTGGCACGTGTTTCTGCAAGTTACTGTGGACTTGTTGCGGGCACGAAAAGGGACTGAAGCTCTCTACTTCTTTGTAACATGAACGGCCTGGAGATGTATGTATCATAGGTTGGATCGTGGGAATGGATCCGTTCTATTGTTTTGGGTTTTGATGCGTGGACTGGATTAATTTTCACGATTTTGGCTCGGCTGTGTGAGTTTGAGCACTACTCATTTCTCCTGAATCAAGCTCAACATTCCTTCTCTGTCTAATTGATAAAAACTATCCCATCATCCTTTATTTAATCGGATCTTCAACGTATTTCACTTCCCTACACACAACAAGCACGACCATTCAAGATAGCAATTGCGAGACAAAAGGCACCAACGCAATCCGCTACAGAGTGTCATTTGATTTTCTGGTTCGGTATCCAATATTCTGCGGAGGCACATTTCTTCCCAAGCGATTCTCAAATGTATTTTGATTGTGCTACAGTCGGCGCGTTTGTCAGCGATGCAGACTTCGGATGTACCCACCTTTTTCCAGAGTTCGGTATCAAGTTGTTTCTCTCGCTTATGCATCTCAGAGCGCTGTTTAACAAGAGCGTCCAAATCTGCTTGGTAGGCCATGGCTCGATCCCTGTCGATGGGTTCCTATACATGCCAAAGTAGTCAAACAAAATGCCAATACGAGAAAGGTGTAGTCTTACCACAGATTGAACAATGTCCGTAGACCTATGTGTGTTAGGATGGCCTTTTCTCTCCTCCATCTCCGAGCCCCAATGCCATGGATAATTTTCTGCAAACTAGTCGTGGAGTTGTTGAGAGGAATAGGAAGGAGGTGTTATGCATTCACCTTCTTTCCTTGCGCAGATTCCTCTCGGCGCCTCCGATTTTCGTTTTCGTGTCGAAGGCGCAGTTCCTCGGCTGCTTGCCAGTGAGTCACCCAAACGTCGCTTGAAAACAGAAATACCTTGGCTTCCTCGTAGCTTTCGCATATTCTGTTCGCTTGTAGACCGCTCTTCGTCGTTGAGCCAGAACTTTTTCCGTCCGTAGCGGGGCTCGTCCGACGTCCTCTATGAGCACAAATAGCTTGTTTACGGTCTGAATAGCCACCGAAAGTGCAAATACCCCATCTTCGATCGGAATTGGTGGTCGGCTGTCATGATTTAGGTGTCAGCCAGCAAGGTGGAAACGGACATCAGATACCGATTCATGGGCAATGACGTCTGCTCTGTCTGTACAAAGCATCCAGTTTGATTCAAAGGCTTCAACAGCCACAAAAGCACTCACTGGCAATGCGTTTCGTGAATCTGTTCCTTCAAGCCTGACTGGATGTGCGAAGGGATATACATCCTTTCGCTCTTCCGCGATGGGTGGGCGCAGCTTTTTGTGCTCATTAGGCGGATTTTTTGGAAGGGGCACGTGGCTGATGAGGTCAATGGAACCCTTTTTTTGGTATCATTCATTAGTTTTCGTAGCTTCAAGAACAACACACTCACATCGCGTGGCGGTTCGAGAGGTACACGGTGTCTTCTCCCAGGCATGGAGGCAGTGTGCATCATCCAGTTTTGTTGGTCATGCTTTTGTTCAATTCATTTAGCCTAGAGATGAAGATGGATGCAGAAACGATACCTCAACTTGAAATCCAATCTTCTTTGCTTCCTCTTTATGGAGTCGAATTGCTTGCACTTGAATCTCTGCGGTTTAGAGTTCAGCCTCGTTTCGCTTCTGACTATAATAATACCCAATTCTCGAGCGTATTGCTCCGCCCGCTTCTTCTCAAGCTCTCGCAGAACCAGTTCCTAGAAAAAAGAGTCACAAGCGATTTTTCGTGAAACGAATCAAGGACATACATCCTGGCGCATTGGAATCATATGATTGAACCTTTGGTTAATGTTGATTGGTTTCTCAAACGGCCATTTTTCTTGCGTTGGACCGGGTTGATTTCGTTCCATTTGACGACGACGGTCGCGTTCTTCAAGTTGAATTCTTTCATATTTGGCTGTTTTATGCAGGTTATAGCCGCCCAAAACTCGAGTTATGACAAACTCCTACCAAGTTCCTCTCGTATAAGTCGTTTCCTTTCCATCGTCGCGTCTGATTCCGTATTCCTGGTGACTGAGAGCCCCTTTGGATACCACCTAGGTTGTTGATTTCCTACATCTCTCATTGCTCCCTCACCGCTACCAAAATAAATCAAGTTTGGCTCCGACTTCGTGTACGCATTCTGTTTTGCAATCACATAACTGGGTTCCCCCGGCAACGGAATCATGGGTTTGTCCCTCGAAGTACCGTCCAAATTAACCCCTCCTCCAAAGGTTCCGCGAGTGTTTTCAAGACGCCGCAAGTTTCGTTCAGCAACGGTACGCGGTGGCGGTTTCGGATCCGGATACACGAGTTTGTGCTCTGGGAGCTGGGTGATGGTGGTTGTGGGAGCGCGAGGATAGTAGTAGTCGTTTGGTGGTGGTTTTGAATGAAGGATGTAGTCCGGGTATGGATCTGTGGGTTGCATGTCGTGCCGAAGTAGGGAGAGAGGGTCGTTGTGGTTGGTCATTGTTACGCAGCGTCTTTAAAGAAGGAGCATTGTCCTCCTCGTTTGTGAGGGATCACGTGAAAAGCTCTCGGAGCCAACACACATCGGACACTCGTTTGACCAACTTTCACTGCGATAGAAAAGGATGAACGAAAATACATCCAAGTCAATAGTATTCATGGCATTTCCCAACTTGAACCTCCCTGCCGCCAACATTCCGCTATTCCTATTTCCTGTGTGCCAGAATTTCAGACTTTAGAGGCCTATTTTTGTTCAATCAATGATCGGTGAAGAGATTGCCATGACCAAGGCTTCATCCTTCGAGGGGATTTCCATTCCGCTGATTGACGACAGGAGATACCGGCTCGTAGCACTGCCAAATGGACTCAGGGCATTGCTCATCAGCGACGAAAAGACGGACAGGGCCTCGGCAGCGATGGACGTGGGAGTTGGATACCTGGTAACCAACAGCGAAACGCTCCTGACGGCGCATTCATTCATTGTCTCATCCTTGTAAATACAGAGTGACCCAGCAAATGCGCCAGGTTTGGCGCACTTCCTGGAGCATCTGGTGAGCATTGAGAGCTTGACGTCGGCGAGCCTAAACCTTTGACCGCAATCGCAACAGCTATTTCTCGGCACAAACAAATATCCTGTGGAAAATGAATACTCGCAGTTTCTCAGTGACGTTGGAGGCGGTTTCTCAAACGCCTATACCGGAGCAGAAAACACCAACTTTTACTTTGAGGTGTCTGCCACGGAGGCTACGAACGGTGTGAACTTGTTTGAAACTAGGCAAAGCATCTGAACTGTATTTCTGCATGTAGGCTACTCTGTGCTTGAAGGGGCTCTTGACCGCTTCGCGCAGTTCTTCATCAGCCCACTGTTCGACGACTCTTGCACCGATCGGGAGCTCAATGCAGTCGATTCGGAGCACAAAAAGAATATTCAGGATGACGATTGGAGGATTCAACAATTGGATCAAGATTTATGTTCCCCCGGGCATGCGTATTGCAAATTCGGGACTGGGAACTTGACAACTTTGAAGGAAGAGCCAGAGACCAAAGGTCTGAGAACCCGGGAAATGTGTATTGATTTCTACCGGACAAATTATTCGGCAAATATCATGAATTTGGTTGTGTTGGTGAGGCTTCCTCTTGATATTTAGGCCCCGTTAGACTGATTAGAAGATAGGGTAAAGAGAGCTTGGATCAGCTTGAGAGTTGGGTTGCAGAGAAGTTTAGCGCGATTGAAAACAAGATGTTGTCACGAACGGTTTACACAGACAACCCCTTGACGCCAAATGAGCTTGGCGTAAGTTGATCCGCATCAACGCAGATTATGCATTGCTAACAAGGAGTCATTCGCAGAAACTGATTCGCGTAAAACCTGTGAAAGAATCGCAAATATTGACTCTCACCTGGCCATGGCGAGACACGTCCAACCAATACCTCAAATCCCCAAACAAGTATATTTGCCATATGATTGGTCATGAAAGTGATGGCTCGATTCTCTCGCTTTTGAAAACCCGTGGACTAGCCTCCGATTTGAGTTGTTTCCCGAGTCATGGTGCAACTGGATTCGACTTTTTCAAGATACAAATTGAGCTATCGGACAAGGGCCTCGGATGCTGGGAAGAAGTAGTTTCGATCATATTTTCGTATATCCGCATGTTGCGTGAGTCAGAACCACTCGCATGGGTTTATGACGAGTGCAGTATCATGAGTAATCTCTCGTTTAAGTACATGGAGAAAGGCAGCCCTAGTAGTTTCTGCAGTGCTCTCGCGAGCAATATGCATGAATACCCACCAGAACACATTCTCTGCGGCGCATACTTGATGGAAGATTTTGACCCTGCTCTTATTAAGGACATGATCTCACTCTTGAACTCGTACAGCTTCCGTATCATGCTGGTAGCAGCTAACACGGAAACAGAGGGTTGGCAAACGGCCTCATGGTACGGCACCGAATTCAAGGTTGAGCCGCTCTCAGCTTCCCTCCTCGCATCCCTCGCTGCTGTTCCCATCTCTCCGGAATTGACCATCTTTAAACCTAACCCCTACGTCCCTCACTGTTTTGAAACGCCCCTTTCGCCCCCGACAGCTCCTATCCACCCTGTCATCATACGTGACACGCCTCTCTCGCGCATCTGGCACATGCAAGACACACGCTTTAAGGTTCCGCGCGCTAATGTGACCCTCTTCTTCAAAAGTCCGCTGGCATATGCGTCGCCTAGGAACGCGGTTCTTACAGCGCTTTATTGCGAGCTCGTGGTTGACACTTTGAGCCATGAAAGCTACTATGCTGAGATGGCAGAACTTTTCTGGGACTTGGACGTGGTTGTTGAAGGTTTCGTGCTGACAGTGGGTGGGTATGCAGATAAGGTTGGGGTGTTTTTGGAGGTGGTTATGAAAGGGTTGGTGGGTCTTGTTGTTGACTCTGAAAGATTCACTTATATCAAGGAGAGGGTGGGTAATATTTAAGATTGCACTTCAGTCACTGACAGGTTTTCATTCGTCGTGGCAGTTGATACGGGATTACGGGAACTTTGACAACGAGAATCCAGACGGCCACGCATCATACTTTTTGACTTGGATGCTGCAAACACGATTGTGGAAAGATGCAGAAAAGCTTCAAGAAATTGCCTTCATCACAGCTCAAGATGTGGCACAGTTTTATCCGTTGCTCCTGAACCCAGTCCATATTGAATCCCTCGTTCATGGAATCTTTGATCGCGCATACGCATTGGACCTTCAAAGTCGTGTTGAAAGCATCCTCGAGGGTGTTGGAACCACGATGCGCCCGTTGCCCGCCTACGCCCGTTTCGATATGACTCGGACCTTCCTTCTCCCCCAAAATGCATCGCTCATTTACCGTCGCAAGCTACCCAACCCTGAGAATGTCAACAACGCCGTGGAAGTCTACTTTCAGCTCGGCGACCCTCTCGAGGTTTTCGCGAAGGCATCCCTGTTGGATCAGATTGCGAGCGAGCCGTGTTTCGACGTGTTGCGAACCAAGGAACAGCTGGGATACGTCACGTGGTGCGCGCCACGGTTCGCAACGGGCGTCTGTGGATTTTTGTTTCATGTGCAGTCGGAACGGACTCCTGCTTACGTCGAGGAACGTATTTTGGCGTTTGTAGACAAGCTGGGTGAGATATTGGAGTCTCTTTCTGAGGAGGAGTTGAGTGTTTTTGCGATGATTTCAGCGAGCGCTGAGTTTGGTGTTTGACAGGTTCATGAGACATTGCACGACACTTTCAGCCAAACTTCTTCAAACGCATAAGAATCTCTATGAAGCCGCCGAGTTTTTTTGGGAGAAAGTTTCCAACGGAAGCTATAGCTTCGATATGAACCAAACTTGCAGCGCTCAAGTTCTGGCGATGCGGAAGGAGGACATGGTTACATTCTACCAGGAACACTTGAGCAAGAAGAGTGCCTCGCGGCGAAAGCTTTCTGTTCAAATTTGGAGTGAGAAGGGTATTCAAACCGCAGAGGGAATTATTGATGCAGATTTGATGAATATGGACACTACTGATGAGGCGCGAAAAGGTGATGTTGTCCTGAACGAGGCCGGTGTTGCGGATTTGAGGAGTTATTGGATGATTGGGAGAGGAGCGACCTCGACGAGGGCTATTGAACATTACCATTCTTTCTGATGGAAATACACCGACATACCGTTATACTCACAACTTCTCTCGCGTCGGTATGCATATTCGAAGCACCGGGTACAATCTACAAATGGTTTTGATCCTCATTGTGGACCTTGGCATGGTCTCCAACGCAAAACCCTCCCTACAAGCGTAACCCTCTATCGCAGGTTTGGCCTTGCCTTCCTTGCCATGCTAATGGTCTTCTCTGTTTGTATATCTCCCTTGCTGTGCAATGCCTTGCCTCCCCACTACTATATCATTTAAATTATTGTGTGGTTTGGAACTGAGCGGCCATCTAAATTACGCCTCCATGAGTGGATGTTTGCTGGAATACTGCGCACTCCACCGGATGTCACTGACCTGGAAGCCTTCTTCGCACCCAACATCATCGCATTTGCATAAACTCTGCTTGTAAGTCTACGTCAGTGAGCTTGTAGCAACGGCCTCTTGGCCTGGCGCGCCAGACGCGGAGCAGCGACAACTTCCAATGCTGGGAAAGAAGCCATACTCATACTTTTCGTCTTGCATGTCCATTGCATAGCACATAAGTTTCGGGGTCGTCGTTTTTGTGCCTTCATTCTGGGCTTTGCCAAGCGGTGTGAAGACTTGGAAACGAAGGGAGGATTGAATGCCGACTTTCAACAGATGCCGCATGCCCCTTTCCCTTAACTTTCTTTGCGCCTTTTTAAGGACCAGTAACGAGTTCATATTTGACCTAATCACCAAATGTGCAGACCCTTAGAAAAGGTTTTTATTTTAATCGTCAGGTATTGATTTGAATGCGCTGGGCACTCAGCGCATTGCCCTTATTGGCCCTGAGGGTAGTTTCGCAGGCTGTCCTCCCTCGATGCGGCCGGGACTGGACTAGCACAGATGCAACCTGTGGACAGCCGTGCGAGGGGCCCGACTTTCGATGCCCCGAGGAACAATCCTGTTTCAAGGATCTTGTGACTGACTGCTCCGGGGCTTCTTCAATCGTAATCTCATTGATTGCATCGACTGCAGTTCGGAGCGTGACCACCTCAGAGGCTGAGGCTAAAGTCACTTCAACGCTGACCAAGTCCGCCGTCACCGCTTCCGCACGAACCACCACTGCATCTTCCCATGAGGCTGACACCGCACACAGCAACTCAACTTCTGCCACCACACCAGTCTGTGCGGGATCTTGCCTCTCCCCAGATCATGCCAATTTGACTGCCTCAGAAACGCTCGCCGCATTCTGCACACTGCAAACCTCGGGCCACCTCAATGAGACGCAGCTGTCGTCTTGCATCGCAAATACTTGTTCAGCAGAGGAAGTCGCCAGCTTTACGCTCCTCCTGAATCACACGGAAATCGTTGCGAGTCTGTGCAAATCCTCGCACTCTGAATCGCACGAATCGGGTTCGGCCGTAGTTTCAAAGCACGCAACGTCCACGCAGGTGTTCGCGTCCGCGCCCGTCACAACCACGTCTGGACTCGTTGCACCGACTTTGTACCAGGATCAACAGACGGTTCCCGTTGCTTGGGCGGTGATTGCCGGCGTCGGAATCGTGTTTTTGCTTGGATTGTTTTTGGTTCGACAGTGTTCGGGTGTGTTCCGGAGACGGTGAAGGAGCGAAAAGGGGTGCTTCGTGTCTGACCATCGCCCTCTTCCTCTGTTGTATGACAGGGACGTCAGCTGTATCCCTTGGCGCCTTCCTGCCAAAATCTACTTTGTTTGTGGATAGCAATATAATTAGAGCGAGTCGAAATGCGGCGGTGCGGAATACCAGACGAACGAAAGGAGGGAATGCACGCTCATGCAATCAATTGTTGGCCGAATGATTAAAAGCGACAAAAAGCTTCTTCAAAAATGCAGCTGCAGCTTGTTGCCCTTGTCGCTGCGGTTGCTGTCAGCGTCTCAGCCGAAGTTCGCTGTGGAACGTCATGGTTTGACGCCGCCTCTTCGTGCGGCCCGATTTGTGTGTACCCTGACTCTGGGTGCCCTGCCGGCCTGCGTTGCTACGCCGACGTTGTCTGTGGCTCTGGTTCTTCAGGAAACGGAGGGATTCTCACTACGGGCGCTGGAGCCGGTGGTGTTCCATCCGTGTCGGTCGGAAACGGTGGTGTGCCCTCAGTTGGCCCTTCCCAAGGAACTGGTCCCATCGCCACGGAAACGGGAGCTGGAAACGGCCCCATCACCTCAGGGGTAGATACTGGAAACGGCGGCATAGTGTCCACCTCGGTGACAGGTGCTGGCAGTCTCGGAATCCCAACGTTCACTCTGGTACCGCCAGGCGTCTCCACTGCCGACAGCGGCTCAATTTCTTCCGTCCCCGGTGCTTCTGGACTACCCGGGTCTGTCTCGTCTACCGGAGGTGCCTTCCAAACAGGCGTCACAGACCTCCCCAACTCCATTGCCACCACAACTTCGCGTGGCGGCAGCATCGCAACCATCTCAGGTCAAACCTCCACCTCTTCGGCTCCTTCCGCCGTCTCGACGAGCGGTCCACAAGCCGACAAGGCCACGACGGCCGCCGTCTCACAGATTCTCTCTGGCGGACCGGCCTGCATGATCCCATGTGTGACGCGTGGCAGCACGACGCTGGACAGCTCCGCCGCGGGCGCATACTGCGCGCAGGCGAGTGGCATTGATGGTAAGGCGCTCGGGGACTGCTTACACAGCAGCTGCAACCTGACGGAAGCGGTTGCGAGCGTGAATTACCTGATCAAAGTGTCGAATTCTTCCGCGGACGCCTGCAAGAACTTCAAGGCGCAGCAACAGCAAGGTTCCGGCGCGATCGGTGCAGTGTTGGCGATGGGAGCAGCCATGCTGGCGGCTTCGTTTGCGTTGTAATCTCCTACTTGTTTGTGTTTTGTGGCTTGTAATGTTGTTAGATTTTTCTTGTTTCTTGCCTTTCTAAGACCTCTTTTCTTCTCCTTCTTTCAACCACGCAAAAAGCCTCATTCGAGAAAATTTAGAACCCCGCTTCCATATGGAACCATACCATGTAATACTGGAAGTTTCCTTCTTTGGAACATCATGTAAATACGAAATGACGTCTCTTTCTAGAGTGCTGCACAGCGTGTCTCAGACTTCAAGAACCAGAATTGGAGAAAGTTTTAGTACTTGTTTCTTCTCTTTTTGCTTACGCTGTCCAGCGCGGCGTGTCACTATCCAAACTGCGTCATGCAGGTAGGCGTGCGAACTCTTTCGGTTGGTTTTCCACCGCAAACTTTCCCCGTTTCACTACATGCGTGGGGAACACTCTCACTGCAACATGATCTAAGAGTTGAACTTCCGTTCATTTCATTCGGAGGGGAACAGATTCCGCTCTGTCACTATGTCTGCGACGGGAACTAAGTTGTCACCGATAAATTAACGCAGTTCCCCTACACATCGCTGCTCCTTATTATTATACAAAACACGTGAAGTGTCTCTAGTCTGCGTTTCTCGTTTGCTATCTGGCTGGTGGATGCGCCGCATTGAGGTCATTCTGATATCGTATCCAAAAGCAGCTCTATTTGACCGCTGTATGTAAACTACATGGTCTTTACCTCCCGCTCGTGTTGTGGTGTAACCGCTGTGAGACCACCTTTTTATGTCTTTTTATCCTTCAGCTTTCTCACAGCCAACCTCGTCCTTCCTCCAAACGGGCCCTTACCCTGTCGCAGACCCCTCGACAGAGCTCTATTCCCTGAGTAGTGTATGCCCATTGGTAGTCTCGTGGTCCGCAGCCTCTCCAATCTCCCCTTTGCACCCGTCCGGAGCCTCCCACGGATCCTCGCACGAACACTGACACAAAGACCAAGTATGGATGTGACGAAGCGCTCATTCCGCGACACACTTCCGATGCTCGCGGCTGCGCTTTCGCAGTGCGATATCATTGCGCTCGACACGGAGCTCTCCGGCTTACATAGGACAAGCGCAGAGGCAGCCGCCTTCGAAGACTCACCGCAAACAAGATACGAAAAGCTGCGCTCTTCGGCACAGACCTTCGCGGTGGTCCAGTTTGGGGTCGCCACTTTCACCTGGGATCCAGTCATCAAAAAGTGCGTCGGCCACGACTTAATCCCCCTTCAAATTTCACACCCACACTCTCTATTCATCAAAATAGATACGTCTCAAAAGCCTTCAACTTTCCCATCTTTGGCGTCACCGGAAAGCAGCTCTTTAGTCTCGAACGCAGATTTCTTGTAGAAAGCGGTGCAGTCGACTTTCTCATCCAGAACAACTTCAACTTTGACGAAACCTTCAAAAATGGCATTCCTTACGTGCGGTACGATGAGGAGGCGCGTGCCCGCGCTGCGATTGATGCCGCCGAGAACCCTTCCAACAATGTCATGCCCATCGAAGAAAAGGACCGCGAATACGTCGAGGAGGCCATGTATGTCATTAATCTTCTGCATGATAAATAGAAGCAGAACGACAATCAAAGACCTAGCGATCCAATGTCGCATAAAGTACACGGAACCTTACCTTAATTTACTGAAATCCAGGACCCAAATCGAGGAATGGAACAACAACGGACACGACACCAGCGTCTCCATCTCCGCTGATAATGGCTTCAAGAAGCGGCTGATCCACCAGGAGGTACGGCAGCGCTTTCCCGGATTCCTCGGCACACGCAGTCGCGGGCGCGACGTAGTTGTGTCACGACTCACGGAACAGGAACGCGCGCGCGCGTCGAATGGGGAGGACGAGTATAAGAATAAGTTGCATGCAGAGTTGGAATATTTGATTGGGTTTCGGCGTGTGATTGAGATGATAAGCAAAAGTCGGAAGCCAGTGGTTGGGCATAACATGTATTTAGGTACGTTGATCGATTTCCGCACTCCATGTTTGGTTTTTTTTGACGCGGGCGTCCTTCTCTAGATCTTTGTCAAACACTTCATAAGTTTTGTTATGAGCTGCCTCCAACAATCAACGAATTCAAGAATCTATGCAACAGCACTTTTCCTGTGTACGCACTCGCATTTCCTTTAATTGAAATCTAAATCAGCGATTGTCTACAGAATCTACGATACGAAACTAATTGCCAACACGGCGCCCGAAATCAAATCCATTGTGACAAACTCAACCCTTTCTGATATGGCTACCCGTCTCACCATTGACATCCCTGACCCAAAACTTGGTAAATTTACGTTTTCATTTTCGATCGCAAAGCACACAACTCAGAACCCCGCGAACCAGTATCCCACCCAGAATTTCCCGACTACGCCAGCGGCGCCACAGAAAAGTTCCACGAAGCGGCCTACGACGCTTTCAGCACTGGCGCCTCCTTCCTCCGCATGATGCACCGTGTCTGCAACGTCCCCGCCGGCACGCGCCTGGACCTCTCCCTCGACAACTCCGATGACGAGGCTCCGCCGGGCGAAATCTCGCAGCGCCGCACCGCACTCCAGCAATACGTGAACCGACTTAACGTCATGCGCAGCGACGCACCTGCGCTCAACCTGGCTGGGGATGAAGGTGAACCCTCACTTTCATTCACTTGCACATAGCTGATTTAATACACCTACCGCGCTAGACGAAATCGACCGCAGCCATATGCTACACGTGAGCGCTTTCCCAGCCAGCTGGAAGACGCACACACTCGTCAGAGCGGCTTACCCTGTCCTAGGGCATGCCTTTGTGCGTTGGATCGATGAAAGGAGCTGTTTCCTAGTTCCTCAAGATCCGGCGCGTGTCGTGGTGGGCACGGCAGGCTGCGTGGCGGACGCCTTGAATGCGAAGGCAGCTGGGGCTGCTGTGTGTCGAGTTGTCTCGTATGAGGTGTTTATGGGCGCTGTTAAAGTGGAGGAGAAGAAGGAGGAGAGGGTGATTGTGGGAAAGAAGCGGGTGCGTGAGGAAGGGGAACAGGTGGAGGATGGTGAAATTGATGAAGTGGAGGAGGAGGAAGAGGCTGAGTCGGGGAAGGAAGCGGAGGATGAAAGTAGGAGTGATGAAGGAACTGGAGAACCTTCCGCTAAACGGCGCAAAGGAGATGCGAGTAGTTGTGTGATTTCTTGAGAATTTTCATTTCATGTACGGGTATCGTTTTTAAGACAATTGCAGTATTCTTGGTTTATGGTCTCCTGACAATTCGAAGCGTTTGAACGACACATTTAGCGACCCGCGCTGCATGAAATAGTGATAGTCGAAAGGCGTTCGCTCTAGGGACCGTTGTCCCGACAACGACAAAATGGTTGATGGTAAAGGAAATTTTAGAGTTCGCGCTACGCTACATTGGCACTTGGCAGTCGCGTGACAATTGGCATCAATTCAATCACTTTAGCCAATGAAATTGAGGACGAAGTGTCACTTGGGAGTAATAGGGTTGAGATACGCAGAGAGACCTTGGCAGGCGGTCGCTACTATCACGGATCCCATATATTATTGAAGCAGTGACGTGCCACCTCATTCATTTCTGCATTTTCCTTCATAATTATTTTTATATTTGACCTTCGAAACCCTCGTTGTTCATTCCAGAAACTGACGATGGAGTCGCCACTTCTGCCGCGCCCAACGGCATCGCACGCGGCAGCCGCTCTTGGAAGCACCGATGGAGACAGGCCGCCGTCTCCTTCAGAGGAATCTGGTTCGTTTAAATGTGGTGCATTGCGTTCAACCTGACTTTGCTCAGAAAGATCGTTTGCGATGACCGTGGACGACGGTCAGAATAAGGGAATCTCGGTCATGGAGGCAACCTACCACATCATGTGAGCAGTCTCTCCTTCAAACGGGATACAGAGGATTGGATTGCAAACCTTGGCAAACATCATAGATGCGTGATCGCAGGCAGCGGAATCCTGCAGCTTCCCTTTGCGCTCAACCAGAGCGGATGGATCGGTGTCGGCCTCGTCCTGTTCGCCGCTTTCGCCAATAATTACAGTGGTAAACTACTCGTGAAGTGTCTCTACGCCAAAAAGGGTAAGGGTGAGAACGGGCGGAGGCTCAAGGGGTTTTCGCACATTGGATTGGAGGCTTTTGGAAAGACGGGTGAGCTCCTGGTGGAGGTGTTTGCGTTTGCGTCGTTGCTCGGTAAGTAAACAAGCGCCTCTGTCCACTCTTATTGATTGCAGATCTTCCTACTAAGGTTGTCCAATTGTGTACTTTATTCTTACGGGAATGAATCTCGAATACCTGTTTGGCGTCTTTCCAATGAAAGTCTGGTACGTCGTTTTGAAAGCAGGGGGGCAGAGGAATCTAATAATTCATATGAACCTAGGATGCTTTTAAGCGCGTTGCTCGTACTCGTTCCATTCCTCATATTCAAAACACTGAAAGAAATTGCTATATTGAGGTCGAATCTTTAATGATGACCAATTTGGTGTGTTGACCAACCATCACGCACCACCCACATCAACAGCGCTTTTGGAGTTTTCGCAACAGTTGTCGTAATTGGCACAGTCGTATTCTACTCAATTCACGATCTGCCTTTGAACGCGGGAAAAGTTACGCACAAGTTTATTGATATGTCTCAATTTGCATCCGCCCTAGGCAGCATCAGCTTCTCATTCTCAGGAAATTTCATAGTGAGCCCCATTGTCTGTTAATCCTATCCGTGCCAACGTGTGAAAATGAATCAGTATCCGGAAGTTGAGGCTTCAATGGCACATCCGCAGCAATTTCCTCTTGTTCTAAGCATGTCCATGATCATTATCTCAATCATGTACCTCGTTACTGCTATTCTGGGATACGGTACACGTACTTTCAATGTCACTCAGCGTGCCAACTCATCCTCTTACACTCCGCTCAACAACTACAGCATCCTATGGCAACCTTACCGACTCACCTATTCTCAACAATCTACCCCCGGGACTTGCTTCTAACTTTGCCGTGTTTCTGATCACCGTGCATGTTCTCTTCGCAATCCCAATCTTGCTCACCACGCTTGCCCTCGAAGTCGAGCGCAGGATCGACATGCCACGTCTTTCAGGCAACGACGCCAGACAAGAAGCAAGAGTGCGCGCAGCGCTTCGGTGCGGCCTATTGCTCCTCATTGTAATGCTCGCGATTGCGATTCCGTTCTTTAAGGACTTTATGACGCTTTTGGGTGCAGTGGCAAATACGGTATTTGTTTGTTTGTTTCATGCCAGAGACATTCAGCGCTGACCCGGTGTTTTCTCTGGCAGGCCCTTATCTTTGTATTCCCCGTTGTGTTTGACTTTCAACTATTTGGATTCCAAACGCGCTCCACGTTTGAAAAAGTGTTTGGAATCATGATTCTGGTTGTGGGCGTGTTTGGCGGTGTTGTGGGTGGGTTCGAAGCTGTGGTTGCGCTTGTGAACGACGTAAAAGGGGTGGGCGGGCCTGCCAAGGTTGGTGGTCATTGATCGATGGGAAAGGTACAACATAAAATGGATTTGAGTAAATGAACCATGGCATGAGTGAAGCAATGTTTACTTCTTGTTTTCAAGCGAGGATGCGACGCTGGATTCCAAGATTGAGAAGCGAGGCAAGGAAGTTCAACAGCAGTCTGCTCAATTTCGAGCAGTTTCTGGATAACGTAAGAGTTTACCTAACCGCTTCTGCAGAAAATTCAAGAAAACCGCGAAGCAAAGACTATGTTACATGACAATCTTCGCACTGGCACCATGTCACCCGAGCCGGGATCTCTAAGCTTCTGCTGTACGTGTAACGTGGCAACAATCGCTTCTCCATGGTGAACTGACTGCTTGGCGAAGCATTCGGGCTTATGATGTTGCTGGAAATAGCATGAAGGGTGTTGGATGCAAGGTTCTCCCAGAGTGTACCAGTACAACTCGCTGAACACTCAAGGATTTCGCTTGACAGCTTCTGATGCTAGTGACAATTTGTAAAGAAAGGGGAATCGATTGCATCGAATCATCGGTTTTCCCTTGTCGGCAAAGGTCGGGTTCCAATTCTGCGGTGCCACCCGTGAAAACAAAGCTTTGATCGAGAAGCTTCGAAACTGAAAACTACGCTTTCATGTACATGCAGAATCTGTCGTCCTTCGAGAGCCTCTCTCGAGAGCGTCCATGCCTCGTAACGCTGGCCACCGAACTCATTGTTGAAATCTTCGCCAACATCCATCCAGCCCTTGCCCTCCGATACCGTCGCCTATCACGTCGGGTCAACCGCTGTCTCTCGGATCCCCATTTCGCAATGCTCAATCTCGCGCGCCACTTCCCTGTCCATGATATGCTGAAAAGCGGTAGCACCGTTCCTGACGCGCTGGATCGTGCGTGGCTCTGTCTTCCGGAACCTTATCAAACAATCTATGCGAAAAGCGCATTTGCGCCGTACGTATCTCTAATTTGGAGCGCAAAGGTGCACATTGGGATGATACCGGCTGCGATTCAACATTTGACTAAGCTCAATTATCTGTGTCTTGACGGGAACAAGCTCACAGGCGCCATTCCACGCGAGATTGGTCAGCTTGTTAACCTGATTTATCTTGATCTTCATGGCAATGCGCTGAATTCTGAAATACCGGCGGAGATTGGAAACCTGGTTCAGCTCCAACGACTCTACCTGGCAGGCAACCAGCTGTACGGGCCCATACCGGACAGTATCGGAAATTTGTCTAACTGCCAATGCATTTCGTTGAATCGTAATCGCCTGTCAAATCTGCCCTCAAGTATAGGCAAGCTCACCAATCTTCGCAGTTTGCATCTCAGCGATAACGAAATCACTGGGGAGATTCCCAATTCCATTGGAAACCTGGAACATCTACAATATCTGAATTTGGCTCAAAATCAGCTCTGTGGAGATATCCCAGCCTCCATTGGGCGTCTCCGAAATTTAAATTTGCTCAATCTCAATTTTAACAAGCTCGGTGGTTGCGTACCGCGCGAGATGAGCTGTTTGGAAAACTTGCATCAGCTCAACGTGCGTGAGAACGAGTTTTTGAATCTGGAGCTGGATTTCGACGCGTCCACGGGCAATGGACGCGTCTGGGAGCTACTAACACAGCAAGGATTTCATTCGAAGCATTTATAAAGTATTTGGTATTGTTCAAAGCATACGAATGGAGCCGTTGTGTAGCCTAACAACGATCGACTAAACGAAATATGCCATATCAAAAGTGGCCCCCACCACCGCCCGGGTTTGGTACACCATTGATGTCATTCACAAGTGCGACAATTGCTTCAAACCCACCTACAACCCCTCCAAACACACCCACAATCAGGATGACAATCCCAAAAACCTTGTTAAATAGGGGTCGCTCTTGGAAACCAAAGAGTTTAAAGTCAAAAAGGACGGGAAAGATGAAAATGAGAGCCTGAAAAAAACCCTATTAGAAACTTGCGAGGATGAATCGTGCGCCAGACACTTACAGTATTGCAGAGCGCCCCCAACAACGTCATAAAGTCCTTGAAGAATGGCACCAGCAGAGCCAGAATCAAAATGAGTGCCATAATTCCCACCCGAAGCACAACACGATACCGGTCCTCTCGCGTAGTATCCCCACCCGCAACTTTCAGCAGATCCAATTGCCGCTCCATCTCAAGTGAAAACGTGGTCACATTCACAGGAATTGCAAATAGCACATGCGCCGTAATAACAAACATGCTAAACTTGGATACAAAGCCCTCGGGAAGGTTATTGAGGATCGGGCTTGTGGTCAGGTTTCCGTACGCCGCGTATCCGAGAATGGCAGTGACAAGGTACATAGCGGAGATGATGACCATGCTGTAGTTTAGGACTTTGGAAAAGTCACGTGGGTTGGACATGGAGGCTTCAACTTCCGGGTACTGATCAGATGCGTTAGCAGGAAGAGCGCTCGAGTAGGGGAAGTGACACCTACAATGTAATTGCCAGAATAGGAGAAGCTGACGGAGCCAAGGGCGGAGGCAAATTGCGTCATGTCAATGAACTTGTGTGTCACTTTGCCAGAATTCATGGGTAAGTCGTGGATAGCGTAGAAAACGACGGTTCCAATAACGACTATTGTTGCAAAAACTCCAAATGCGCTGTGTTGGAATCATGGTGAGTTGAGGCCGACTTGCAAACTTGCATGGAAGACGAATTCACCTTAAAAGCGCGATCTCTTTCAGCGTCTTGAACGTGACAAATGGAATCAAGACCAAGAAAGCACTGATTGCGATCCTAACGTTGCGGGTGTGAGTGGCAGCGCTTGTGGAACACACTTGCAATCAGGCGTACCACACTTTCAGAGAAAAGACGCCAAAGATGAGCTCCAAGTTCATTCCAGCTAGAATCAAATAAACGACAGGAACGCCTATGAAATGGAAAGAGGTCAGCGTCCAGCACCAAGTTTCCCTCCGCAAACACGCACCAAGCAACATGGTGGAAGTGAATCCCTCCACGAGCAAGCGGCCCCGGTCTCCAAATGCCTCCCAACCGATATGCGAGAATCCTTTCAGTCTTCGCGATCCGTTCTCTGGAGCCCCGTTCGCGTAGAGGCACTTCACGAGCAGCCGGCCCGAGTAGTTATTTGCAAGGGCGGCAAACACAATCAGCGGGATCCCTATCCAGCCACTCTGGTTGAGCGCATACGGAAGCTGTAGGATGCCGCTTCCAGCTACGCAGCATCTGGTAGTTTCGGTACATATGGGTAGGCCATGAATCCTTTCCGAGACGGGAAGTCTTACATGATATGGTAGACGCCTTCCATCACTGTGTTGCCCACATGGTGTGTCTCTTCATGCACTTCAATGGACTCATCCGCCTGTTCTTGTGTTGTGTTTGTGGTGGCTGACAGAAGGGGTGTGGATGAATCTGGCATCTTTTTCTTTCAAGATGTGCATATGATATAGTAGACACGCCTGGCGACTACACAATCCTCAGACTGGGTTGTTACCTATTCAATACGCAGCGCCACTGACTTTGAGGTGTTGGGCGGTATTAGCGACGTCAGACCCCTCCTCGCAATGCGAGGAATGCCTAACAAGACTGGAAAATTACGACCCACGGGCAGCAACGGCGTAGGTCTTCAACCTCCGACTCAGGGTCTAATCAGATACTAGCACAGCATTGGTTCAGTCTGCTCCAGTTTCATTAAGGGAGGGGACAATCCTCACAAGGAGTTCAGTGATGGGATATATGCATTAAAGTGTGAACGACGTTGGGCGCGTCAGGAGTTCAGAGGCAAAGTCTAGTGTTGATGTGTGATGGGACCGTTTGTTTTTCGGACAGCAGCCCAAAAATGAGCCGACCAGTTGGACCGGCCACCTCGAACGCAGGGGCGGCGACCCGCCTTCGTGCACCTTCGAAAGTGGCGGCTTCGTTGCCGAGCGCAGAGCCGCTCTCCTTCCCAGTGGTTTCTGTGAAGGCGAACAGGGGCGCCGCGACCACCACCGGCGCAACGCGAAGGCCGCCTTCAACGACAATGGCTGCATCTGCGGCGTCGTCGAAACCAGCGCGCAAACCGTCCAATGTTTCGGTTGCCTCGGCGCCGGTTGCACGGAAGGAAGTTATTATTGACAACCATTCGGCAAAGAGAAAGAGGCCCGCGTGGGACGTTAAAGGCAGGCTCGAGGACATGGAAGAATACTCAAAGGTGTGCATCCTCGGTTGAGGCCTCCAAGCAACATCTCACTTGTGTACGCGTAGGCGACCACCTCAAAACTCTCAGATTCCAAAAACTTGATTCAGGGTCTGACGTCTAAGCTGAATGACGGCCAGGAGCAGAGTTGAGTTGCTTTGGCTGTCCAGACCCATGCCCTTGGTTTACCCCATACACGTCACAGTCAACGAACTCCTTCAATTCAAACTCCATCTTGAGTCTCAGTTTCATTCCAAGCAAATGGAGAATACGGAAATGAATGGGCAGTTGAAGCACTTGGAAACGGAGCTTGAGGTAAAAGCAACTACTGAACAACAAATCCCGCCGACTTTCACACCGAATCTAAAACATAACAGAATGCGAAGCAAAAGCATACACTAGAGATTTGTGCATTGACCAGCCAGCATGCCCAGCAGCTTACCGAATCCGCGGCGCGAGAACACACATTACAGGCGACAGTTGCGACCCTTACTTCCACCGCCGCGTCCCTTAAAGCCGAAACAGACGCCCTCAAGGCGTCCCTTAGCACCCAAAGCACCGCCCTTGTCACGCTCAGGAGTGACTTAAGCGTGTCACGTTGCAAAGTGGACGCCCTTGCCGCGCAGCTGGCGGAACGAGAATCTGCCATCTGCGATTTGATGAAGGAACTGGGAAGCGAACGTGCGCGTGGAGTGGAACTGGACGCGAAACTGCGGGACGAGGAAAGTGTGCGCAGGCGACTTCACAATGAGATCCAAGAGCTCAAGGGGAACATTCGCGTCTTTTGTCGCATCCGCCCGCTTCTTGGTACGCCAATCTCCTACCTCTCCTTCGGCCTCCTCAACTCATGTCCACAAATAGAAAACGAGCAGGACAGCGCACCCCTTACCCACATCAAACTCAACCCCGCCGATGACAAATCCCTCGAACTCGTCGCGACAGCGGCCGCGGAAACAGTGCGTGACGTGCAAAGCAGCACGACCGCCGTGGCCAAAAGCTACCCCTTCTCCTTTGACAAGATCTTTCCCGCGCACGCAAGCCAGGCGCACGTCTTTGAGGAGATTGCGCAGCTCGTGCAAAGCGCCTTGGATGGGTACAATGTGTGCATTTTCGCGTATGGTCAGACGGGCAGGTATGGTGTTTAGTCCCCCTCTTTTCGCTGACTTAAATCATGCACCTTCCACGTTGGTTCAGTGGCAAAACGTTCACGATGGAAGGTGGTAAGACGCCAGAGCAGATGGGAGTCATCCCGCGCGCCGTGAGCCAAATCTTTGCCGCCAGCGCTCTCCTTGCCCAAAAGGGGTGGAGCTACACCTTTGAAGCGAGTTTCCTCGAAATTTACAACGAAACGATCCGCGATTTGCTCCTCGTTACGAACGGTGGCAAAGCGGGCAATACCACGCAGCAGCTGGCCAAGTACGAGATCAAACATGAAGGCGGCTTGACGCGAGTCACAGATTTGACCGTCTGTACGTAGTATTCTCCTTGCCGTCCCTCATCACGTCCTGAACTTCGCTTTTTTCCCCAGGCCCCGTCTCTACGGGCGATGAAGTGCACGCCCTTCTTCGCCGCGCCAGCGCGAACCGTGCCGTTGCTGCCACCAACAGCAACGAGCACTCCTCGCGCAGCCACAGCGTCTTCACGCTCCGCCTCGCGGGCCTGAATGCACTCACGAAGGAGCGCTGCGCGGGCACGCTCAACTTGATTGACCTGGCAGGTAGCGAGCGGCTCAGTGCGAGCGGGAGCACAGGGGAGAGGTTGAAGGAGACTCAGGCAATTAATAAGAGTTTGAGCGCGCTTGGGGATGTGATTTTTGCTTTGGGGAATAAGGAAGGGCATGTGCCGTATCGCAACTCCAAGGTTTGTTGGGTTTTGATGGAGTGGTAGCGCGAATTTCATTTTGCGGTTCCAGCTGACATACTTGCTACAAAACTCTCTGGGCGGAAACAGCAAAACGCTCATGTTTGTGAACGTGAGCCCGCTGGCGGCAAGTTTCGGGGAAAGCCTGTGTTCATTGAGATTTGCTACTAAAGTGAGTTTCACCTGTTCTTTCAATGTCCTCCTTCGGCTTCGTTATGGCTTATCCTTGAATGCAAAGGTGAATTCTTGCCAAATTGGGACGGCAAAGGCTCTGAAGAAGTAAAATGGTCGGAGCCTTGCGCGCATCGACTTTCTTTTTATGAATGCTCTACTTGTGTATCCTCTTCTGCTTCCTGTAGATTTTATCGATCCATAACACGTTTTCGAGGTGATAATCAAATCTTGGCTTGTTGACTACATCAACCAAGGCAATCTCAACAGGAAACTCTAAAAATACTTCCGACATTATCGGCGCGGAGGATACGTACGCTGAAGCCGTTCCGCTTGAGTGCATACGCATCATCATTGGCTCAGGGATCATCTATCCACGCGCATGATCGGCAGACAACCTTGGCCATTCGGACAAGCCATATTTATGTACTCATCAACAGCGCCAGACCTGGTCCCTGAATGCATTCATGCAACCGTCTGCATTTCAACTCTACACCCACAAGGACCCACTGGAGGGCACTTGGGAGGGAGACTTCCGCTCCATGCGGTCGTGGGCAGCTCCAAGGGAGGCATACAGAGTGTGGCGGCAACGGCCCTCTTCCGGACGAGCGTGGGCGCAATTGCGAGCGTCTTAGTGAGCGCGCGGTGTCACCCCTTCTCGATCACGCTGCGACATGTGCGTAGACAGGGCTGTCAAGAGCGATATCTTTTGGAGCTGATTCGCATTGGAAAAGTGAATTGCTTGCGCTCCTTACAATACTCGCGTCACTTATGTGGACGTTGACGGGAGCGTTTTGCATTGACTCTTTCTTGGCGTATGTTGACAACGTGGTGAAGGAGACACCTGCATTCATCAAGGAGAGAACCTTCACAGCTCGAAAGCAGGAAACCGTTCCTGACAGTGCAAACCTCACAATCCATCTTGCAAGATCCATGTAT
This sequence comes from Chytriomyces sp. MP71, assembly GCA_025201725.1. NCBI lineage: Eukaryota > Fungi > Chytridiomycota > Chytridiomycetes > Chytridiales > Chytriomycetaceae > Chytriomyces > Chytriomyces sp. MP71. The sequence continues at coordinate 33,025 of MU614641.1, forward strand.
TTAATACACTGAACTGATACCCTTATTTGCTCCCTGTTCAATGCTGGTGGTTATCTCCCTCTGATGTGCAGCTACAGACAGATTGCGCCATTTCCTTGATTTGCCATTGCTTACCAAAAGAAAGTTACCATCAGCCATGCGAGTCTCCCGATCCGCATCGGCATGTTCCCTGCCACGTGTAGCACGCCTGTCTTCATACGTACCCCTACATACACAAATACGGAACGTGCGTCACTCCACCGCAGCCCAGTTTGCTAGCGTTGCACCCTCCCCTACGTCCGCACCTCGTTCGGTCCCGCCGCCACCTCGCAGATTAACCGAAAGGCCTGCGATCCCGACGCCAGCAATCGAGCTGCGGCCAAAGGCGTTCGAACTGTTTCATTACGAAACGCCTTTCAAACTGCACTTGGGGGGCATCTTGCCCCACTTCGACGTTGCCTACGAGACTTGGGGAACACTCAATGAACGCAAGGACAACGTCATCTTGCTCACAACGGGACTCAGCGCGAGTCCGCATGCGAAGAGCCATTTGGGCAACAGGATGGATGGGTGGTGGGAAAAGTTTATCGGTAAGCACATACATCAAGACTGAATCGAGGCGCACACAATTCAAGAAACCACATACAATATCCACAGGACCCGGATTGCCCGTAGATACCAGCAAATACTTTGTTATCTGCACTAACGTCCTAGGCGGCTGCTTCGGCAGCACCGGCCCTTCCTCTATCGACCCCATCGCCTCCGAAATAGCCAACAAGGCCGTCCGCTACGGGGTAAACTTCCCCATGGTCACCATTTGGGACATGGTCCGCGCACAGTTTCGTCTCCTGGACCACCTGGGCATCAAACGCGTCCACAGTGTTGTGGGGAGCAGCATGGGGGGCATGCAGAGTTTGGCGGCGGCAGCGTTGTATCCGGATCGCGTCGATCGCATCATTTCCATAAGTGCGGCTGCGCGGACGCATCCTTATTCGATTGCATTGCGGCATGTGCAGAGACAGGTGTTGATGAATGACCCGGGATGGCAGGGAGGAAATTATTATGACACGGACCAGTTTCCGTCGAATGGATTGAGTGTGAGTTCTAGGGAATTGCGCAGAATTTCTGTTGACGCGGCTCCTCACAGATGGCGCGTCAGATTGGAACCATCACTTATCGCAGTGGTCCCGAGTGGGAGGTCCGGTTCGGTCGCAAACGAGCCAATACGAAATTTGAACGTAACTTCAAACCCGATTTCATGATTGAAACCTACCTCATGCATCAGGTTAGAAGAAGCTCTCATGCCATGGCATGTTAGTACTGTTGTTCATCTACTCTCGTTATGTGAAACAGGGCAAGAAATGGCAGGGTCAATACGACCCGAACTCCCTCCTTTACATCTCACGCGCCATGGACATGTTTGACATGGCGGACCGCCCCCTCCGCGATCCTAACGACGCAAGCGCGCTCCAGGATCCCATCGCGTCTAACCAACGGCTGTTGGACTTCGAAACTGAGGATCCGCTCCTTCTGGACGAGAAGACGCAGACGGACTACCTGCACACGCACTACCTCACGAACGGTATGAGCACTATCCAGTGCCCGGTGCTCGTGATCGGCGTCAAGAGCGACTTTTTGATTCCCAGCTGGCAGCAGAAGGAGATTGCAACGTGTTTGAAAGCGGCTGGGAATGCGCAAGTGACTCATTTTGAGCTAGACGGGGTGTTTGGGCATGATACCTTTTTGCTCGATTTCGCCAATGTGGGCACGGCAGTGAAAGGGCATTTGGATATTGATTTGAAGCATCCCGTGCCAGGAGAATGGCATATTTGAGAGTTTTCGTCTTTCTTTGGTTGTTCATTAATATTGTAGTAAAGTATATCTAAAATTCAATGGGGTTGAATGAGTGGTTAAGAGCCGTAGTGATCAACGTCATACGCCAGGCACTATGAGGCATTTATTACGCGGCAAGTCGCATTGCTGGCGCGTTGGACGACGATTTGGGGAGACTAATGAAGGTCGAGTGCGGAGTCGACTGGTGGTAGCTGCGCGAATCAGAAATTGTCAGCATTTGAACAGGCTGCTCGAACCTAAACAAATCGTTTTCTCATCAGCAGACTTGGTGAACGGCGTCACGGCAACATTGCCAGACGCTGCCAAGCAGATGGTGCCGGAAGAAGAGTGAGTACCAGACAAGAGCCAAAGTAAACCTCAGTTGTCACCAATGGTTCTCGATTCTCAGGTTCGATGAAAACTATGAGCCCTCACAAGAGGAAATTATCGAATACGCTAAATTCCTCGGCATGGACGAAGACGAGGACAAGCATCTGTTTTGGATTGCGCGAGAGAGCTTGAAGGCCCCGCTGCCGCCGGATTGGAAGCCATGTCAGTCTGACGACGGCAATATTTATTATTTCAAGTGAGGAAAGAATCATTTTCATTATCTGTCTCACCAGAACTGCATCTCCTTCTTCAAGCTTTTCGACAGGCGAGAGCATATGGGACCATCCATGTGATGAGCATTATCGGCAATTATATGAACGCGAAAAGGGGAAGCCTGCTGACGTGAGGCACCGAGTTTTGAATTGTTGCGGCACGGAGAGCTCTGACCAAGTGGCCAACAGAGGTCGTCTCCCGCAAACAAGATAGAGGCTGAAGTACGATTCAAAAAAGGCGCCTCACGCGAGAGTATCTCTCGAGACTCGGTAGGTTCCACACCAGGTCTGGACAGAGTCCGTTTCTCATTTTGATTATTCAATCGAAATCGCCGCGACTACAAAACGCAACAGTCGTAAAAACGGAGCCTATCGTCGCTACTTTGGGTGTGAAAACGCTTCCAGCATTGCCCACGAAAAGCCTCACCCCTCTTCAACCAATCGGGGCTCAAAAGGCATCAACGTCGCTGACAGCCGCGTCCAGCACGAATGAGAAACCTTCTTTCTCGACCAGCGCTTCACTGGGAGGAATCAAACCGGCAGGTCTTGGAAACATTAGGGCCGAAAAATCATCCAAGACACCCAAAATCGCCAGCAGCCTGTCTAAGGAGATTCTGCATGCCTCAGACAACAATAAAGATGATTTGAAGAAAGAAGATTTTAAAGATTTTGATGACCACGTTCACCAGTCTGCAAGAGTGGATGTGAAACTGAGCAAATCTGATGAAGAGGCATCATGGTGGCTTAAAACGGACGATAACACAACTCGCGAGAAAAAGGGGGGCGCGGACTGTTCAAATAGCGATAGTCAACCAGATCTTTCCAAGATCCCGAAGCGATCGACTGGAATTATGGAGACCACCGGTATCAAGCCATTCGGTTCAGGAAACCCAAAGACGGACGATGAAAAAGCCCTTCAGAAAAATTATCAAAAATCTACAACGAAATCTTCACAGCGTTATAAGGACGAAGTATCCAACGTTGAGAATGAGTCGCTTTTATTCTCAGGTCGGGACGATTCGAAGGGTGTCAAAAAACGAGAAGGCTATTCCAGGGCGGACGAAGACACTGATGAAAAGTCCAGCAACTTTGATAGCAGATACAGGTATGATGTGATTCAATCCATCCATTCTTTGCCGCGTGAGCGACCATTGGCCTCAAAGAAGCCTCATGAACGCCAAGAAAATGAGTCCGACACGAATTCTTTGTCTGAGTCCATCAGCGGCCTGAAAATGAAGGCTATAACAAGCAAAGAGGGTCCTGCAAGTGGAGTCAAGATTCAATTAAATGAATCAATTCAATTGGACAAGACTCCTGAAAGTCTGGTCATCAACGAGGTCGAGAGCACACTTGACAAGGGAATTGGAATTTACAACTTTTCAAATGGTGATTCTAACATTGAAGAAAAGTATCATAATGCATGGAGCGAAATGAGCCACTTGCAGCGATTTGGAACAGAAGTTGCTGTCATTGGAGTCGCTTGCATGGCGTATCAAGGTGAGTTTCAAACCTTTTCACTTAATATAAGTTATTTCACATAAGAATGGCGAAAAAACCACAATAAGCCAGACAATAGACAATCCGTGATAGAGCATGCCGAGTATGTGAAATCATGCAAACGAGGAAAGAACAATATCGAAAAGAAACATTCGCATCATTGGCTCACCTGACAACTGAAGTTGCTCTAGCTGGCGTCGCACATATTGCTTACAATGGTGAAATTTAAATGCTCATGGATCGAAAGTGACTCATTTCCTTCAGATTGAAAGCTCAACAATCGTCAATCTGAGAAGGAACATGTGGCATACCTATAATCACTTCAACAGAGTGAGCATCAGGAAATTGCTCATCCTCATCACTTGGCGGATCTGGCCACACAAGTTGCAGCTGCTGGCGGAGTGTACGTGGCATACCACGGTTCGTTCTGAGGATTTCATTTCTTAACCTTGGTTGATGATTTCACCCATAGAATGGAGGAAACATTACAACAGGCCAGATAACGCCCAGTCAGAAAAAGAGCATGAGCGATATGTTGAATTGCATAACCTGGCAATACATCCTCCCCACCATTTACAACACTTGTCCTCCGACTTGGTAATCGGAGATACTATTGCAAACATGACATACCATGGTACTTATGTGGTCCCAGCTCTACGTTGACGTCAACTGACCATACAACAGCTTGGCGAAAGTACCATAACAAAGCTGATACTCCGGAATGCATCTCAGAACATGCCGCCTATGTTACAGCTCAAAGCCACTTGCCTCAATCAAGCACCTTGGCACCCCTGCATACAGAAATGAAGCTTTCCCAGTTCGAGAACACGTCTTTGGATCAAAAACTTAAGTCACTCAGAGCTGAGCTACAGGAGGAGTGGAACTCATTTACTGCGCTATAATCTAAACCTCACAAAGTAAATTAAATGAAATCTTGAACTTGAAAATGGAGACCTGCTTGAATGAATTGGTCGTGTAACGCATACATGAATCGTCTGATTTGAGCAAAGTATATCATAATCCAAGCGAGTTCGCCTGTACTAATTAGAAAATCAATTCAGGCTGGAGAAATCACCAAAGGTTTAGCAAAGAAAGCTGCAACCTTCAAAGGAAGCGCCTCACACGCCCATAAACTTTCCAGTCAGGCATCCTCATCATTTCTTGTGCCACCATCGGCATATGGTTATTCAACTGACGTAAGTAAAAACAAACAAGTACTTTTCCATTTACTCACAAACATAGCATCAGAGTTTTCAAAGATCGATCAAAACCCCACAATTCATTTCGAAGCCACTTCTTGTGGCATTAACTGTCTCAGAGCTTGATAGAAAGCTTTCAATTATGCTGGGGACGGCCAGAATTTCGAAGGAAGCTGTAACTGCAGCTGCAACTAAATTTTAATGTCATAGTTCCGGCTTTTCAGTTTACTCACAAAACAATTTTACAACTCCGCAGTCATCTTGGACCAGGACTAGTGCTTGGCTTACACCTGTCAAAATTCCTGTACGCAGTTCACGACCATCGACACCAAACTTCGTCCACACCGCCTCCGTTTCGCAGCAGCGGAGGATGACAAATGGTAGCACAAGCACTGATTGGGAGTGTGGCCACGTTGAAGGGACCTAAAACTGGCGGAGAGGAAAGCATGGTTGGACAAATACACGGCTGAGAAGGAGGGAATGTAAATCACAATAAACCCTTTAACACTTTATTGACTGGACAATTTTCGTCACTGAAACAAGTTTTCCCGACTTTTCACTAAATTAACTCTGCCGCCATCATTCACACGAAGCAAGCCTCGTAACGGCGGTTCTGGCGGTGGTTTTTTGTCAGACTTTCGTGAATGAAGTGTGTAGGCTGCGGCAGAGTTGGAATTAGTATCCTCAAACAAGAGCAGATTGCTTTTACGACGGTCTCCACTTTGAGGCGCAGCATTTACAACTTCATTCGAGGGCTGATGCGTGGGAGTGTGCGTGTCCGCTTTAGGAAGTCGATAGTACAATCCTTCGGACGGAAGTGCTCGTGTTGGGACAAGAGTTTGAGGTGAATTTCCAGTTTCATTCAAATTCAAGGTAGATCGTCGTGTACTTGCGGCACTGGAGCGATTGCCATTCGGTTCAATTTGCAAAGTGGATCGATTTGTACTCTGTATATCAAGCAAATTTATGAAAGAACGCTTTGCCGAAGATGCGGTGTTTCCTAGAGTTGGGCTTTCATGCGTTCGCTTAGAGGAGGTTGACAGCTCTTGGCCAAGATTGATAATTGAACGTGAAACTGGCTTTGCTAAACTTCCTGCCAAATTCAAACTTGAGCGATGGAGACTCGAATTTTTATCTGACATCCCAACAAAGCTAGTCTCTAAATACGGAAGCACATTGATATTAGGTGGAACGGCTGCGCTTTTAGGCCGCGTAACAGCAACATTTATAGTTTGACTGGAGGAGGTTTCAAGGGATGGGGAACGCCGAGATAGTGTTGGTTCTAAATTTTTGAGGGCATCACCCAATGGCTCGGGATCAGACACTATTGCTGGTGTTGAAAACACCTCTTTGCTTGTTGTCCCATTGTTGGCAAGATCATTAGCTTCATTTGTCGTAACGGAAGGAGTTTGAATCGTCCTCAGTTGACTTTTATTTGACGCGGAAGTCTCCTGTAATTCATCATCTGAAACCCAATGAGTAGATCGGTTAACACGCTCGCTTCTAATGCTTAACACACATTACCATTGTAACCAATTGATATTAGTTTTGTTGAAGTCATGGATGCCGAAGAAATCGTTAAGCTTGGAGCTGTCAATGCAGAAACAACAACTCCAGGGTTTATAGGAGGCGGCGGCGGGGGGCCTTTCCCTTTTTTGTGAGACGATCCCCGTTTCCTCCTTCTATGCTCTTGCCTCTGAACGGTATCTGAAGCTTCCATACTAATAGAATTCAATTCGTCCATGGGAGGAGCGGAAGGCTCAGTTGACTTTTCCTGCAATTTCATTCGGTGCTTTTTCCTTTTTTGATGCTTCTTTTCTGAATCGACTGTTGCACTGACGGTTTGAATGGGTTGATTAAAGTTCGCGGGAGGTTCTTGAGGTTTTGCCTTTGCTGATGCCTCTGGTTGTACAGCTTCATATCCCGCAGCTGACTTTGGTTCAGTAGAAGAAGAAACTGGTTCGACATGAGGGACTCCACTTTTATCGATGGCAAGATCTGCACTATTGTTCTTTTTTGGCTCTGCTACGTCAATTGGGGTTCCAGGAGGAACGCTGGAGGTTGTGAAAGACTCACAATCAACAATGATTGAAATATGAGGAGTTTCGACTAGTCCAATGGCAGGCGAGCTTTGAATCAATTCATCAGGAATGTCTGTCATTAAAAGGGGATGCCCAGATTTATATCCATGCTCCGCCTGCTGTCTATCGTCTTCGTCTTGAATTTTGACACTAGTTCGACGGCTTTGGTTGATCTTTTCTACAAGAGAATTCATCAATGTAGCCATTTCTGTTTCGTCTTGATAACTGACTCCATTGAACTCTTCATCCCCTTCGTTGCTAGGATGAACTTTCGCAAAAGCATGTCCAACTACAAAATGCGAAATTGATGTTGGTTTCCTTGTCAAAGCTGATATCGAAGATTTTGCCGAAGATAGTGGGTGTGCTTTTGTGGATTTGAGGGTCTCCAACTGTTCCGCCGATTCAGACATCTGTTCACTGTCGGGTATTATCTTTGTCAAGAAAATGATGTTGTTGAGGCTAGAGCGCGTGTTTCGTTTCGGCAGCAAAGACGTCTCGCTCAACGATGCCTGTTGCAACAAAATTTCTGGCCTCCCCGCATCGTCAAGTTCTACAATTGAAGCAGAATCGCTTTCATTTGATTTGATATCATCAGCTGAGAACAAATTGGACGCCCTCATTCGCCCTTCATGTTGTGATGCTAAATATATATACAACGTTCCCATGAATTTAGTCTGTCAAGGCAAATTGGTGAGCAATACCTACATATTTCAATGAAAAAAAAACACCAACACAAAATGAAAGTCCCTTCCAAAGCTCGGCTTGACATTTGATAAGCTTGGTTCTCCTGAATACCCGATTTTCAATGAGGATCTTGTCCAGTTTCAGTCGCAAGGCTTCGGCTGCTGGGCTCGGCCGGTATGATTGAATTTCTTTGCCTTTGACTGTGCTTTTGGGTGGCAAGTCCGTTCCTTGTCTTGCGGCTGTGATTGTTTTCCCTTGCATAACCGATAGCTTTTTTACCATATCGTACGCATTCTTTTCCTTCTCATTGATAGTGAACAAAGTCCTTTCCATATATTGAAAGCAGTTTTGAACAACTTGAAGTGGCTTTTGTAAGTTGAGATTATTGCTGAATGACATTGGTGTTTGAGAGTTTTGATACCGAATGGCATCTCCCCAACTGACCAACATAACCACACAATCCTTCTGACTGTCAGACGCAGGGTCTACTTTCGCAATATCAGACAAGTTGTATGAGCTATACTGTTGAATCAAGTAGTGGCAATCCGAGCAGCGCGAGAACCAATCAATGCATGACCGAACATGGTCAATCTCTGTATCGCGAATCTCCAACCAGAGCTTCGACGACATAAATGATAAGTGATGCCAGCGTTTCAAAAGCTTGAGTCTCCGTTTAGCAATGTCCAAGTTCGTTTCCGGATTCTGGAAAATGAGCAGTTTTTGCTGTTTCGCGAAAAAAGCTTCATTGGTTTGCGCCGTGATTGATGCTCGGCGCTGCTGCGCTGTTTTTGCGCTCTTGACATTAAAGTCCATTATTTTTTTGGACATGACCGAGCCACCATTTGCCTCATCGACTGCCTTGACAAAATGCAAGCAAATCTTCTTCATCTTCTCAAAGACGCGAGAACACTGGCTCCAAAGCTCACTTTGAGCGACAAAAATGGAATGTATTGAGGAAACAAGTTTAAGTTCCCTAACTTCGTCAATTTTTGCCCACTTTTCCTGTTCCGCACGCAGTAGCTGGTCCAGCAGCTGCTGGGCGCGATTGAGAGGTCCAAGGTCAATTTCTTCGATTCCGGTAATGATGTCTTCCGGGTCAACGACGTTTTTGGATTTTGGTTTGCCCTTGTTTTTGCCGCCATACGAAATGGCTACCAGGTCCATTCCGCTGTTTGACTGGCGCATATAACGTGCATTATCCAGTTTTAATCGAATCTTGCGAAATGCCACATTATGTTTGGCGAGCCTTCGAAGCACGTCGTGGTGTTCTCGATGAAGATGGAGAATCTCGGATAAGACGAGTTGATATGCATCGATGGAATCAAGAAATGCGTGCGCAATTTTTGACAGCTCGTCGATGGCCGTGGAGAGGTTTTTGAACGCCTTTGCAAAGGGAATGTCGCGTTCGTTCTGTGCCTTCATGTGAGCCACCTGATGCGACACCGCCCACAAGCTTTACCTCCGACCATAGTGAGCCAGTGAGAGCCGCTTTTTCCAGCGAATCCGAGAAGGCGATGATAGCGGTCCTCCAATCTTGGCAGGAATCGATCGCGACCTGGGCCCGCGCGTTTGTAGCTGAAGACCGGGCGAGCTCTTCAGGCTCCGGACCAAACACAGACCTTGAAGGAGAGCAGCCCATCACGCGTGGAGAAAGGAGAACCGATCGGGGTCCTTGCAAGGCAATCCCGTGAATTGTCTCTAAACACTCCACTTCAAAGCCACGGCAACAATCATGGCTGCCAAAAACCTCTTGTTCTCAGCTGCACCTTTTCTATACGTGGATGAGTTTCTCGACTCCGTGACATACATCAATGGCAAGACCAAGACCACACTGAATCTGGCCACTGGCCCACAACGAACAACCGTTCCACACCAAGCATCTTATTATATCAACGACAAATGAGGCCCGAATAGAATCGGATGGAACAAGTAACCTTGGCTGAGGGGTCAAATGAGCAAGGGCATAGGGAAAAGGGCAGGAACAACAAGAGAGTAACCCAACAAGTTATCCGTCGACCCCCCCTATCACGCCCCAGCCTCTTCCCTCACGGGAGAGTACACTACTGATTTGAAATTGTCACCGTCTCCACTGCAGCGCTAATAAAAATATATTACTTTGAATTTTGTTCGATGTGGCTGTGATCACAGTCATAAACAAAAATTTATAATTCGTTAGAAAAACTGTTTCGAATTTCATCCAATTAAACGTTTATTTCAAAAAACTTATTTTATTGATCAATATGGTTCACAGTCGTGAACAAAACAATGGACCAATCAGATTGCGAGAAAAATGACAGTTAAAGTGAAACACTTTCGGACAAAAACAAAAATGTTTTCCAAACAAGACGAGGAGCGCCTTGCCAAACTCGAGGCACAACGCGCAAAGAATACTACAGGCCACCTGTACCATAAACTCGAAGGCGAGCGCATCTCGCTGCTTCATACCAAAAAACTTGCACACAAGTCCCTCGAAGGTTTAATGGCCAACTTTAAGCAAACTCCTTACAGTTACTAAATGGACAAACGCAGATGCTCATCCTGTTGTTGCCTCTGTTGCTTCGATCCGCTCAAGAAAACACAACCTATCGCCTCGCCTTCAACTGTGGCAAAATCACCCATGCTCTGACTACCGTAATGCTGACAGATTGCTTGTCAGCCACATCCTCAGCATCTTTAACATCGAGCACTGCTATGGCTACGACAGCCAAACGTTCGTTGAAAGTTGATTCGTTCGTACCAGCCTCACAATATTGCCTGTCAAAAAATACCATTATTGATTCATCTATTATTGAAATTGGAGACATGGAGAATGCATGAGAGGTTTCACTGTTGTGAAAATGCTGAAACGTGTGGAAGTCAGTGTAGTTGAATCAGCTGTCAACGGAAACATCAAACACCAGCTCTGCTCAAAACATACAATGTCAAAATATGGTTGCCATTTGACGAGAATTGATCTTGTGAGTGTTGATGGCATGAGACTTGTTGTACGCTCAAAACTGCGTATCTCAAGGACATTTGAATCCAGATTTGAATTCTGTGGTTTGTTTCACATTTCCCACTCCTCCTTCTGATTTGTATTCTAACAAAAATCTTTCTTATAATTTTGATTTGTTTTGGCATGGATTTGGTAAGTCAGGTTTGCATTTTGTATTGATTGCTGTGAGGTAAGGCTGCGAAGCTGTGCGAGCGATGCTGCAGCTGCTATCATAGCTGTTGTTCCGGAGCCAGGAGCTCCTGTTTCCATTTCTGGAGACAGGTCTATACTTGTCATCATGCGTGGGCGTCATGCGCTGTTCACTCCAGCCAGCGCTAACCACGAGGCTGATGCCACGTTCTAGACCAGTTGTGATATGCAATTGAATTGGGGGAGTTACGATGCCGTCATGCATTGATGGGGTTCCATAGGAGTACAAAGAGGGGTATACGTGGCTTTGATTTTTGGGAAACTGCCACATGAGAAGGTCCTGTGATTGCATCATAAGTGGCATTGTTAGGAATGAGATTATGCCCAAAAAGGCATCATCAACCAAGGAGAGGCCTCCCCGAATCTGCCCCTCTTGCATCACAAGACTGCCTATGGAGTTTGAGGGAAACTCAAAATGCAGTTCCGCGAAGGGCAAAGCCATTCATCGCAGCAACGCACTTCTCGCCCGCTCCCTGCTCCTCAAATTGCAGTAGCGCATACGCCTCCATTCCGCTTCGATCCATCATGACCTTGCAAAAGATGATGCGTCCGAACTGGCGAACAGCGTCGTAGAGCTCGAGGGAGGTGACTTGGAGGGGAATCTTCTTGACCACGATGGTCTTGCTCCCCGACGTGTTGGAGAAGTTCATATTCGGGTCCTTGAAGGTGAGGTGTACTTTTGAGCCAAGGAATGCGGATCCGTTGACAGTGGCGAAGAAGCGTTCAGCTGGACGATCCGATTTAAGGGGACTCTGATCTAGTGAGCAAAGGGTACGAGGCAGCCAACTCACCGTCTGGGACATAGCGAAAAACGATTCTGACGCGAGGTGCGAGAGTGATTGGGTCCTTGTCAACGACCACCTTCGCTTCAATGTGGTTCCTACCCATCACATTCACAATGTCCTGGACAAGCAAGCTAAGCGCAAGGAAGTGGACGCCAGTTGCACTTGACTTCCCAGCTCAGTGATGTTGGGCGGCAAGCCACTGTGCGAAAGATCCGTGAGTCCATCCGACACCAACCCTTGCCACAAACTACATCTATCTGATGTACAGCGTGGCGAATGCCTCGAGGGGATCCTCCATGTTCCAATCTCACTGCATACGGTAGGAATGAGGATTCGGTGATGAAGTATGCTGGGAACGAGACGCAAAATCTTGAGGACTCTGAGTTCGAAAATCGGCCAATTTGCTGGCAATGGCTATTCATTAGCTTGGAGCCCAGACTTAATCAGACAAGGGAGGAATAAATTAGCATTCTACCAAGAGTGGAAAGTGTCAGCGCTGCGTAACTTTGTTTACTTGTTACCTTACAATCACCAAAGCGCATCTTCCCACGCCTCTGTGAACCAAATGACCTGTAGTATTTTCCGCCCAAGAGACGGAACACCGCACTCATTCGTCGGGACCTGATGTGTTTAAGAATCAGTGCAGAGGAACAGTTTTCAGGCGAAGCCGTCCCCACCACCGATACCGCATTCTCGCTGCCGTATTCCATACTAAGTGCATTCATGAATCCTGCAATATCATCCCGCGGAGTTGCCTTAGCAAGTTAACATTATTAAATGCCCAAAATTGGGTCGTAGGTGTTGTTGCTGGGATTGTTGGTGCTGGCGGGCTTGGGCGAAAAGAAAGTAACCTTTTGTTGCTCTTGATACCGTTGCATATTTTGCTGGTGCTGTATCAGGAGGAATTTCTGATTCTGCGCGGTTTCTGTGTTTTGACGGACGTTGAATAGAGACTTTGGAAAATATGGGAAGAAAGGGTCAAGTGGAGACACGGACCTGCCTCGTTTTCGGCTAAGAGACCGCCGACCTCAAACATTTGCTGAAACTGCTGTTGGTCGCGGGTGTACTCCATCGCGATGGGCTGAGGAGTTTGAGGTAGGGGAGAAGGGGGTTTCTGCTGTGGTGAGATCCATGTTAGTGACCTTTATCCCTTCCTTCTCTCTCGTCTCTTATCCCTTCGCCGGAAACTAAGTCTCGCTTAGAATGCATCCAGCCCACGCTTTCCATAAACCGCATCAGAACCAGTGCATAGACAACTTGAAACTCCATCACAAGTGCTCAATTTATGTCTCAAAATGTGTTTTAGAATGAAGATGAGGAACACGATAACTCACTCTGGTGTCACTCTCTTGAAGGGATTCGGGCGCGCCATGACTCCCATCAGAACCACGAAGTTCCCGCCACTAGCACCATCACCTGCTCAAATGGAGTTCATGCTTGCATCACTCACATCCGCGATCGAGTAGCTCTCAGCATTCGTAGATTCTCAGATCCGAAACCTTGAAGTCCAACGCGATCGGTGGGCAAAGAATTGGCGAAGAAGCAGCGGAAAGCGGCAGTTGCCAAGGCGACCGGAGCAACCAAGGCGGATGCTAAGAAGGCCGCCCCCGCGAAGAAAGTGCTTGGATTACCAGCCATCGCCCTCGCTGTGTATACAACTGAAGCCCCATCAAAATGAAATAAACTCTCCTTTCTCATTCATCGCAAGATGGTTGCAGGCGATGCAGAGCGAGGACGAAGACTAGTGAGTATCTCGCTGCGTTGTGTGTTGTCCCCATCCGAGTTATGAACGTCGCAAGCTTGTAAAGATGGCGAGGAGGACGAGAAGGATGAAAAGGAAGATGATGACACCGAGGTGTGCTTGATTCAAGCGTTTTCCTTCATATGAAACTCCACTATATCAGACAAGGTCGAGTGAGTAGCCTCGGAACGCGTCCGTAACTATTTACAACCATTTTAATCGATTATAAGTAGCGATGAGGAGGATGCGGACGACGACGAGGTGACGTTTCTGTCACTTGCCTTGATAATCCGGCCTCACAACGATCAAAGGACGATGAGGAAGAGGAGGAACCCGCCACCAAGATGCGTGCTGCCACTGGGGTTGAATCCTCCGCAAGGTAGCAGAAGACTAGAAGCCATCACCACCAGTAAGTTCGTGATTTCACTCACGCCATGTTTAAGTAATAATCCTCACTACACCCAGAAACACAGCTTTGTCGGTAAATTGTACTGGAACACGGATGAAAACATGCTCGCCGAGCACTTTGACGAGTGCAGTGGAGGCAAGAGCGTCCGCCTCATTGCCGGCCCGACGGCAGAAAGAAGGGCTTCGGATACGTCGAATTCGAGTCTGCTGCTGGAACCAAGAAGGCGCTGGAGTTGGCTGCCTCCGAGGTGGACAGACGAAATCAAGGTAGGCCTGTCGCTTCCCCGGACCGACAAGAAGACTGCCAAAGCTGACCCTTGCGACACCTAGTTTGTGGGTAATTTTAACTCGAGTGCTACTGAGGAAGGCTGAAAGAGCTATTTGGAGAGGTGACTTCAATAAGTATTCAGACTGACAGTGAGACTGGTAACGCAAGGGGGGGTACACCCTTGTTTTTGTGCCACATAGGTGTCTTTGTTGCTAATGCTTTTGTTTAGCTTCTGCTATGTTGCATAAGTCGACGTCGAGTCTGCTACCGCCGCGTTGGAAGCCTTGAATGGAGCGGAGTTTGAAGGCCGCAACCTTAGATTGGATTCCTCAACTCCTCGCACCGGGGACAGCGGTGGTCATGGTGGACACGGTGGTTTCAACGGTGGCCGTGGTGGCCGTAGAGGCGGTCTCGGTGGGTTCCGTGGTGGTGAGTCCCGTCGTGCTGATATCAACTGACAATTGATCTTTTTGCAACTTCAGGTCGTGGAGGCTTCGGTGGAGTCAGAGGCGGAAGTTGTGGCCGAGGAGGTCCTGGTGGAAGAGGCAGAGGCGGTTTTCCTGGTCGCGACAATCAATAGCGCTCTTTATGACTGTTATTTACTAACTTGGGGAGCAATTTGATAAATGGAACTTGTTTTCATTGATTGTATGGACAGCGCGGAACATCAAATCTCCTGTCCCGGTTGCTGAGCAAGAAGTATGAAGGAATGAAAAGAGGAACTCTCAGCACGTACCCTGTTGTTTATAGTGGCGCTCTCTTTCTTTTTTCCTTAAAATCTCAGTTCAGTCATGGCCAAGGACACCAAAGTCATCAAGAGCGTGAAGGCGGGCAAAATCACAAAGAAGGCTGCACCAGTCAAGGAAGTCAAGAAGGCTGCCCCCGTAGCCAAGAAGGTATGTGTCGGAATCAGAGCAATCAAATTCGAGCCCGCAGCTCACCACCTTGTTCGTAGTCCGCCAAAGCCGAAAGCTCTGACGATGACGATGATGACAGTGACGAGGAGGAAGAGCCTCCCAAGAAGAAGAAGGTAGTTTTCCCTGCTGGCCCTTGGGAAGGAGGAAGCAGATTAAGCTTAACTTATCCAGGTTGCCGGCAAGCCAGTCGCCAAGAAGGAAGAGTCCAGTGACGAAGATTCCGAAGATTCCGAAGAATTGGAAGAAGAGAAGCCTTCACGAAAGGAGGCCACTCCACCCGTGAAGGTGTGTTTTAGGCCGGCTCCTGCCAGAATGGCGTTTAACTGAAAAGCGATTTTCGCTTGCAGGAAGCTTCGGTCAGGAGGGAGGAGTCTAGCGATGAGGATGAATCTGAGGAAGATGAATCCGAGGATGAGAAGCCGGCCCTCAAGAAGGCTGCGCCCGTGAAGGTGCGTGCAGTATCTGAATTCTCTTCGCCAATCCAAAACATCGATGTATCCATCGCAGAAGGCCCCAGCAAAGAAGGAAGAATCGGAGGATGAAGAGGATTCCGATGACGAGTGAGTTTTTGTATGACTGGAAAATCACCTCAGCTGAAGCTGTTTTACTTTCCTCAAGCGATGAGGAGGAATCGGAGGACGAGGAGCCCGCTCCCAAGAAGGCTGCAGCCAAGAAGGATGAGTCAGAGGAGTGAGTGGGATGCAGTACCGTCTTATTAAAGCTTCTGCTGACCTTCCCCCCCCAGAGACGATGATGACGAGGACAGCGACGAGGATGAATCTGAGAAGCCTGCTCCCAAGAAGACTGTTGCCAAGAAGGCTGCTGACGAGTGAGTGTAGTCTGTACATGGCTAGAACTACTAATTTATCCGATCAGGGATGAGGAGGAAGACGAAGATGAGGAAGAAGAAGAAAAACCTGCTTCCAAGAAGCGCATGGCTGAGACAGAGGTCAAGGCTCCTGCCAAGAAGCAAAAAGTGGAAGAGGACAACGACGAGACAAAAACAAGTATGGATCACCCCTCGTAGAACGCGGTCTAATAGAACGTAATTCTAGTCTTTGTCGGAAACCTCTCCTTCAATGCTGATGAGGATTCCATCGCTGAGTTTTTCGCTGAGTGCGGTGAGGTCGTTGGTGTCCGCATCATTTCTGGTCCAGACGGCAAGAAGAAGGGTTTTGGATACGTCGAATTTTCCACGAGCGAGGCTGCCAAGAAGGGTGTGGAGATGGCCGGAAGCGAATTGGACGGCCGTGCCATCCGTTGCGACCTTTCTACTCCTAAGCCAGCCAGGAGGGACGAGAAGCCCGCCTCTGCTCCTGCTGATACTCTCTTTGTTGGAAACATGAGCTTCAACGCCACGGAGGAAGGTCTCCGTGAAGTCTTCAGCGAACATGGAGAGGTAACCTCAGTTCGCATTCCCACTGACAGAGAGACTGGAAACCCCAAAGGGTGAAATACAATTTTCAGCTCATAGGAAAAGTTTGGGCACTTACAGCGTCATTGCAGATTCGGATATGTCAGCTTCTCCTCTGTCGAAGGTGCCAAAGTTGCCCTTGAAGCCTTGAACGGTTTTGAATTTGAGGGACGTGGCCTCCGTCTCGACTTCTCGCAACCCAGAACCGAAAGTGGCTTCGGAGGTGGTCGCGGAGGTGGCCGTGGTGGCTTTGGCGGTGACCGCGGTGGACGTGGAGGCGGCCGTGGAGGACGAGGAGGTTTTGGAGGCGGTCGCGGAGGATTTGGTGGGGACCGTGGTGGTCGTGGTGGTGCCCGGGGTGGACGTGGCGGCTTTGGTGGAGGCCGTGGAGGTTTCAGCGCACAGCCAGGTTAGTCACATTGTTTAGTATCATGCACCTCAAGGACTGACTATCTCAAATCGCAGCTGGCAAGAAGACTACTTTCGACTGAACGTTGTAACGATTTGAAACACATTTTCAGTTCAATAAAGGCTGTATTTCGCGTGAAAGAACATAAGTTCCAAATTAATGCTTTTACCAATGAGCCCAATCCCGGTTTTTTCTGTGTTTTTTGACGCGTTCTTCACAATGCTTAGTTGCCGAGAACACGACGTTTTCTCCCTCTGAAAGTCGTAACGCGTAGCCAGCGAACACTCATGGAGGGCATTGTCCACTTCATCTTCGTGATTCCCTGAGTAGTGTCCTATTGCAGTGATCTCCTTGCTGAGAGTACGCACTTTAAGGGAGAACTCCATCAAGCTGTCGGCATTCAGGGCAGCTGAAACGCCCATGGTTATTGCGAGAGATGCAGACACTGTAAGTGTTGTTTCCGCGAAGAATGGGCTCATATTCCAACCATTTTGTCAGGAATACCTGCATTCCAAAGCGTTGCCTTTCGATTATATTTGGGAAAACACATTTTCTCTACACATACTCTCTCTCCCATCGACCCTAAGGCAGGGATTCCCTTTGGAACCCATCCTTTGGCAGCCAGGCAGGAAGAGATTCATTGGGGACCAACACAACATTGGCTGGGAATCTCCCATACTCGTTAGCATGGCAGACAGCAATAGCATAAGCCATATTGGCAACAGCAATAGTGCAAAACAGAAGAAAAAGTGTATGACACATATGTGCATGTGAGCAAAAAACCAGCACAGTCATCTTCCTATGCAAATGATCATTTATATAGTGTATCAGATATGTATGGGAGATAGCCTTAGCAGGAATTATCAAGGAACTCTGTTGGATTTATTATGTTATATCAACTCTTGTCTTTATTTATTTTATTGATAATTAGACTTGTCTGTTTTCCTTGCTTGGAATTGTTTGGACATATTTTGTGACAAATCTTGTTTTGCAACCTTGTATTGAAACAGTTTTAAAAGTGGAAATAGCTGATGGTAAGTTTACTGAAATCAAGGGTTCTGATACTATGGAATTCCTTGTTAAGAGAGTGTCAGGATTCCATTATCTCACACTCTCAGATCTTAAGTATGTTCAAATGTTCAAATGTAATTTGATTTCTACTATTGACTTGGATTGTCATATGGTGTTTGTGAGATAACTGAAAGTAGGATGAAGGGCAAGTCTACTATCATGACTGCCAGAATAATCTACAGAAGCTAGATCATGGACATAGAGCCTATCTCAAATATATCAAATCCCAATTCTGTTTTAAATGAATCTTTGCAAATTTGGCATATTAGACTTCGTCATGCTTCAAAAGATAAAGTAATGATATTGAACTTAATTGTGTTGGGAATGAAGATCAAGAATTTTGATCATAAGTTGAACTGTGAAACATATATTTTGAATAAAATTGGTACACTGTCCATTCAAAGCTTCAAACAACCCATGCGCAAATATCCTCTGGAATTGATTCATGGATTTCAAGGCAATCAATGACCCTGGATTCAAAAGGAAATGCTCCGCACTTTCCCTTTGAATGGAGCATTCTACTCTTCAGTTGTTTTGTTATTCCATGATTTATTTTTCTACACAATAATGAACAAGAAAGGCTACTTGAGTTGAACTGCCAGAATGATGATGACAAACAACTGTGTGGAAGTAAAAAGGTACCTCACCCCTGCCCTCCAGGCAGCCACATTTTTACATTACCCAACCAAATCTGGCATTTGGATTGGAGTGTGCCTGAATAGTTTTGTTTCTTTAATTGTTTGTTATTGTTGTTGTTGTGGTTGCTGCTTTGTTTTGTTTATTTGTTTGTTTGCTTGTTTGTTTGTTTGTTGTTGTTTTTCATTTGCTATTTACAGCCTTATGTAGAGCCTTTCATTATTGTATATATGTTTTTGCCAGGCTTCTGATTTTCAGCTGCCCCATGCTTTTATGGCCATTTCTGGCATTCCTTCTCTTTCTGCCTTTGTGGCTCCTCCTCCTCTCAATGATTTTCTGTGGTCCAAGATATAAAACCGTTTTCTGGTAGGTGGTTGCCTTCTTGTGTTAAGAAGAGGTCACTCCTTTCTGACTGCATTTTTGCAGTTGACAGTATCGCCTTAAATGTGAGAAATGTGTACTCTCATTCCATACTTGGTTATTAATCTGCACTGTATGGGACGCTGGATGCCCTTAGCCTCAACTGCAACATTTGTAACACACTGGACCAGACAACTGAGTGGAACAACAACCTCAATGTGATCAAGGGTGTGTTTCCCCCATCTGTGTCATAGATTTATTGGCTCAGGGAACACTGGTTCCAGATCAAGGGGTGGTTTTACCCCCAAAGTGGACAAGGAGCTAACCACAATATTTGTAAGAGGCACTGGAAACCATGGACAAAATGCAGGTAAAGTTGGTGAAAGGAAAGAATGTCAAACCAACAATGATCTTCCCACCATTGGCACTGGCAAGTTCTGCTCCCACCACAAAGTCAACTTGCACAACAATCTGAGTGCTACTTTCTCCAATGGGGTATCATGAAGGTCAAGTTCTCAAAAACTGACTCTGAACCACCCAAAGGCAAAGGCAAAAAGTTAAAGGAATCTAAACCTTGGACCATTTTTCCAGTTAAGAGCATTGCAAAGGATGTTTGGCCTGTCTGGACTCACAGATAAGCAGACTGACTCAAATTTTGAGCAAATGATCAACAAATTGCAGATCAACTAGAAAGGCCTAGTCCAATTGCTGTCCACAAAAATCGAAGGTGACAAATCAATTTTTTATTTGGACCACATTCAAAGAAGTGATTTTAATCCACATTTTGCAACCTCTATCTAAAACCTGGAGCCAGCTGACATGTGGCACCAATGGATTTGGAGATCTGTGACATCAAACATGTGAGTACACTGCAGACTTTGACTGACGCAACTTATCACAAAACCTCCATACAGATTGAACAAGCATTTGGTCATATAGTAGGAGGTAAGGACACAATATGTAAAGATGCATTGATTACTGATAAAGTAACAGACACTTTAATCTCAATCTCATAATGGTCAAAAGGCATAATGGACTGCATAATTTTGATTGCAAACCGCACACTCTCTATCAGGCAAAGGATGATAAGGAGCAACATGCAGTGGCCAAGCTCAAGAGCACCAAAAAACAAGCTGCTGCCACTCATTGGATTGACTCTGCACATGAAGGAAGGAATGCCAACATGCCAATTGGAAAGACACTTTGGCATGCATAAAAGAAATGGTATCACACAGCCAACCCAATCAAAACTGCTGCCAAGATTCATTTTGCATGCCATTAGGTACTCAGTTGATCTGAAAAATGTGATGAACCAACCAGACAATTCCACAATGTCACCTTACAAAATGTGGTACAAAACACCACCAGATCTCACTCAACTCAAGCCTTTTGGCTGACAGTCTGGCAGCATAAGGACCAAAGAAAGAATTTTTACTCCCAGCAGGGTGAAGAAGGAATTTACCTAAACTACTCTGGCCACTCTCCTTATTTTGTTTACACTAAGAATCGAGTAAGGGAGTCCACAAATGTGAGTTTCCATAAGCATCTGTTTCCAAGGATACAGAGAACCCCTGATGATGGTGAGTTGGAAGAACCAGAGCCAGCACTAGAGGAGTCCAGGTGCTCGTATGATGATCTGTGCCCTCAGTTTTCAGGGGGAGCATCTGAATCCAGATCCAGAGATCCCACTCATCACCCCTAAGGATTACTTATTAGAACCAGAGGTACCAGCCATCACAATGATGTCAAAGGAGACAGTGACAGAACTAGGAAAATCGAAAATAAACAGCATTGTACTCTCAAAGGTAATGGCTATGCCTGCTATACAAAGAAGAGAAAAAGGAAACTGAGGGAACCAATTTTGAAGTTGCAGTTTCATGCCAAAAACATGTCTGAACAGTTCCCTGGCCCACAGGTTTACTTGTCTAAAGGATCCATGCCCACTGCCAATTACCACCTGAGCCAAAAACTTGCAGAGCAATGCTGGATCACAAATATTGTGAGTAATGGCTGGCAGCTGAGAAAATTTGAGCTAAACAATATGCATCAAAAGAAAGTGTGGAAAATGGGATCTTATGCAAAAAAGGAGAAAAATCGTTCAACCAAAATGGGTGTACACATATAAAATTGATTATGGCACAATTACTGGAATAGGATTCAAAGCCAGAATGGTGGCAATGAGATTAACACACATGCCACAGCTTTTAAAATGCAAACATCACACATTATTGTGGTAATTGCGTTAATACTCTGTCTTCTGATTGAAAATCAGATGTAGACATTGCCTACCTCAATGTCCAATTAGAATTAATGAATTATATGTCCATACCAGAAGGGTACAAGGTGTCAGGAAAAGATGTTCAGCCATTTATCCTGTATCTGCTGAAGAGTCTATACAGACTGCATCAGTCAGGATGGGAATGGAACAGGTTATCAGCCAGAAATTGATTGATAAAGGGATTCAATCGAGCAAAAATGGACCCATGTGTTGTTGTACTTGCTTTACCACTTTCATATTCATGAGTGTTTGGACTTAGTTGTTTTGGTTTTCAGCAGTGGAACTGTCAATTGTAGTTTTGGGATTGTCAGAAACTTATTTTTGAATTGACTGAATGTGTGTGGCTTTTGTATCTTTTTTTTTGTTACAGTTGGATATTGCAAGGTTGGTTACAGTTGTGTTCCTTGCAGGAGTGTTTTGACAGTGTTGCAAGTGTGATCAATAAAACTGTTTCACTCCAATACAACCACCCAAGATTTACAAGCACAGGTTATACTTCCTGCTTTCTACAGCTAATTATTACATGTTATTAGTACCATATTGTGAGTTGTTGTGATCATCAAAATGATTTCAGGCTCAGATGATGCTTCCAAGGGCCTGCCAGTGTTCGACGCGACTGTTGACAAATGGCCGACTTTTTTCTCAAAGTGTCACTCTATTTAGATGCCAGGGATCTATTATATGTTTTAGATCAGGACAGTGATTCTGTCACACCTGTTGGGTCATGAAAAAAGATTGTCACGTGAATCCTAAGGATTTTGAACAAGGGAAGAAACATGATTCAAATTCTTCTGCTAATGCAGTAAAGAAGAACAAGTCTCATGTGGAAACATTTGCATTCATGTTATTCTGAATGTTTTTCTGCAGGCACTTCAGGTTGGATCAAAAATAGCGAAGCATCAGACCATTACTGTAATGACTTAAGTGCATTCATTGATTATACTCCAAAAAATTTGCACATGGAACTTGCTACTGGTGAATATTCAGAAATTGAGGGATCTGGTTCTGTGAAATTTCGTGTTTTTGCCTCCAATGGATCATCCCATTATGTGAGGTTGTCAAATGTGCGACATGTACCAAAATTTAAGTGCAATTTAATTTCAACAGTGGCATTGAATTGTCATGATCTTGTGAAGTGACAGAAAAATGGAGTCTCTAGGTTTTTGAAGGGTACTTTCACAGTTTTCATGGCACATTTGAACAATGGAAGATGGATCATGGATGCTGAGCATGTTTCTTCAGATTATGTTGCAAATGCTGTTACTCCTGAATCACTTGAATTGTGGCATGCTTGGGTAAGGTCATGCATCAAAAGACAATTTAATGAAATTAAGAAATCCTGTCAAAAGTTTTGACATTAAAAATTCAGATTCACAATTCAAATGTGATACATGTGTCATGAACAAAATGGTTTGATGCCCCTTCAAAGCTCAAACAATGCTCAAACTGTTCATCCATTGGACTTGATACAAATGGATTTTATTGTTGTCAACGTGCCAGGTTTTGATGATGAATCTGTCTGTGTGGTTATTACAGACAATTGCTCTCCATGCCAATTTGCATTCCCTTTAAATGGAAGGTCTGGAGCTCTGATAATGAGTGCCTTTAAACCATGGTTGACTTGGGCTGAACGAGTTTCAAATCGAAAATTGAAGTGTGTTCAATATGATAATGTGAAGGAATTTTTGCTTGGACCATTCAATGACTACATAATTCACTTGAGTGTTGAGACATAATCTATCTCCTTACAAACATAAGCAGCATGGCACAGCAGAAATTTTGAAAAGAGTTCTGATGGATCGAGCTAGGACCTTGAATGCTGCAAACTTGCCCAAAAAAGATGCTGTCTCATGCTGTCTCATGCTGTCAATGCAGCTGTTTATGCCTCAAATTGTTTGTTGACTACTGCTAGTTCCACTAGCACACCAATTGAAATGTTCACTGGTATCAAACCAGATGTATCCCAACTTTGATTATTTGGGTGCTAAGTTTTGGCAAGGAAGGCTTCAGAGCATTTGAGAGGTAAAAACAAGGTTGTATTCGAACACCCACGCTCACTTCCAATCTCATAACTCTAGCTTTTCAGTCAAATTTATTTTCAAGAATAAACTTGCGTCGCTTGAAGAAAGCTGTAACAGAACTT
>MU614642.1:0-40327 GCA_025201725.1 Chytriomyces sp. MP71
TATGCTGCATTCGTTGGAGACCCCAGCGGTCCAGTTCCTGACTGGATGCTTGGACAAGGGGCTCGACCAGTTTGCGGAGAACGAGCGCGTTGCGGCTAATCTGCAGCACTTCGTGAAACGCCTGCAGCGCGGCTACGACAAACGCGGGAACGTGGGCGTCGAAGTGCATCGAAGGGTGCTAGATTTCCTGGCCGCCTTGGATTACAGTGTGAGCGCGATGGGCCCCACGTCGTGGAGTCTTGCTGTTCAGGTTGTCACGGCATTAATGGGTAAGAGCGGAAGCGCGTGTGTCAAGAGTGCGGACGTGAGAAAGTCGCTGGGTGGGTGGATTAGACGGGTTGAGGAGACTGCTGGGGAAGGCAGGGCGGTTCCGTCAGCTTTGAAAGAGTACGCCGCAATATCATGACACTTCTTATATATATCAATGAAGAAAGTACTATTCTTTGCTTCCTCCTTGATGCTTTTGATTACGATTCGACGCACTCTCGGCGCTGTGCTAAAGCACTGATCAAAGTGTTTTTTTCTTCTTGCACAAACGCGTTGCTCAGAACGAACATAGTCGTGTTTTAAAGAAAGTGGTTCATAAACGCGCAAGACAGCAAAAAGCTGATCCCTGCAATTGGTGATTATAGTACGTTTTCCAAAAACCCGCGAACAGACCCAACACGTTTACGGCGTGGATATTGTGCCCCCTAACGTGGTCCTCATACCACTTAGAACTCCGCTCTATTCACCTTGTTTTCCAACGAGATTTTGATGTGTAAACTCGTAAATCAACCGTGAAAGCCCAACAGCTCAAAATGAAGGCTTTCTTCTTCCTCTCCATCTTCGCAATTGGCGTTTCAGCTGCCCCAGTCACCCTCAAGGCCCGCGATGAACATGCCGTCATCCGCTACGATCACGACGACCGCAATCACATGTATGAAGGTTTGAAGAAAGATTGTAATGATGCCCACAGATTCCTCCTTGCGGCAAAGCACATAACCGGTACTTGGTAGGAACGGACTTGCAAGGGTGCTGAGGAGCATTCCTACATGCCCACGCCTTAGCTTGCCACTGAATCAAGCTTGCTCTCTGGATACTTGCATGTACTTTATATAGGTTTTTGAAAGTTATACTCAAAAAGAATTCTTTTGAATCTACTGGAAGGTACAAACAAAATATAGAAAAGCATGTATAGCACAAACGGCGATCAGTGTCCTATAGTTCTCGCACAAGAGTATCATGGACCCTTTTTGGATGCCTGATATTTTATATCAAATTTCAAGAATATGCGCTAAGACGGAAGCTCAGCGAATCCCACCTAAAATGGCCCGTTCAATCAAACATGAAACCAATGCTTTCATCCCTTCTCCTCTATTCTCGCGATCGAATCTCCTGTTGTGGCTGGGTCTTGGCACTCCGCGTTCGTTCGCACAAAAAAAACAGCTAATTAATGGGGCTAGTTCATTAGTCGAACCCGCATCCCTTGTTCGACGTATTCACGACATAAAAACGCGGCTCTGGCTCGAGAACCCATCCGATCCTATCTGAGTCAATGCGATCCGCTCTGATTCTCACCGCCCTGACTGCCGCTGCATCGGCAAGCCCCTTCCGCAGCCACAAAAAGGCTCATTATAACACTGACAGCTACGACGGCAAGCACTGCGACACCAGCAATTTCCTCTACGCGTGCAGTGACGTCGACTCGGCCCAACTGTATGCCTGTGGTCCGGTCGGGTACCAAGCGTGCACTTGGAAAAAAGATGCCTCGGTGCACTGGTGGGACCATTTGCAAGGTGAACGGATCTTATGCTGGCTGCGTGAACGGCGGGGGAGACTCTGGATACGGATACAAGCAGCCTCCCACCACGACCGAGGACAGTTCCACAACCACCGAGGATCACAGATATTACCAGCCCACAACCACAGAAGAATACGGATATCAACCCACAACTCAGGCTTACTATCAAGCATCACCCAGCAGCCTACTACGACACCCTCCGATCATTATGAGGACAATGACGACAAGGCGCCATGCACGAACTCGGATGAATACCGCTGCAGCGACGTGGATGTGCAGCAGTGCGGCTACGTGGCGGGTCCAAAGCTCGTCTGGCTCACGTTGGACACGTGCAACGCGGGAACGTGCGGACCACTGGCCAACGTGGGATGCCCCCAGGAGAAAGCCAAGTGATCTCGCAAGAAGTCGCACAGCCTGACGAACGAGGGCGATGGATGGAGCAGCAACGGGGAGGCGACTGGTGTCAATGTTGTGGAACGAAGCCGGATACTGGGGCGGGCAACACGTTTGGTTCATTAAAGTGCGTGGGCCTGGACTGTAGCGGATACCCAAGGGAAAAAACTTGTAATTGATTCAAGTTTTCATGCCCACTTGCTAATTGAATGCATCCCGAATCGAAGTGCATCAAACTTCGGTATTTCTCTTTCTCATGTTATCTAGCTACTTGAAAAGGAATAGGTATATGGGTGAAGACACGCGATGCCTTCGAATACACTGCGATCGCTTGCAAGTTATAGATTATAGTTGCTTTCCACAAGATCCATGTTTGCATTCATATCTAATTTAAATGTCCCGTCTTAGGTACTAGAGGCGAGGGAAGGTTCAGAGGCTTAACTTGGGATTGAGGCCTGGGCACTATTTTTGAATTTGACAGGGTTTGGAATGAGGATCTGAAACAAGCTGTACTCGCCCTCATTCTAATAAAACAGAAGTTTTTGCCAAAAGACAGGCAAGTAATTTGCACTCTGGCACTGCATGAGATATCTCCGCCTTGATTTGACATACTGTGGCAAAATTTGTTGTTCCAGTGCATGTGGACACTACGCCTGGGCCTTATTTTGAGCATAAGAGCGTGACAGGTGCCCACCATGGCTTGCAATAAATAACACTGAAGGGGACAAGGGTCCTAAACGGCAAGTGCGCTAACGAGCCACGAAGAAACGAGGGGAGATGGAGCGTGGGGCAGATGGAGATGAGTCCGACAAAATCGTGTCTGAGACCGCGCACTGGAAATCACTCAAAAAGGGGGGGGGCCAATTACATGGTGATGCTCCAGCGGCGAGCGGAGACGGACCCGTCGCTTGAATACATGAACACCATCGACCTGTGGCTGTACCTGCCCACGTACCTGAGCGGATGCCTGCTGAACGGGGGTCTCGTGATCGTGTTCGTGCACGCGCGCCAAACGCTCACAGCGAAGCGGCTCGAGCGTGTGGTCCTCGCGCTGCTCTGCGTCTGTCTCGTGTGGTCGCTGTCGTCCATCGTGCGTCTCGCGCTCGGCGCCCGTCTGTCGCCGGCGGGGCCCTTCGGATACAACCAGTACGCAGGCGCCCAGAAGGCCGTCATGCTCACGCTCATTCTCGCTACAAACATGCGGCTGGCTCTCGAGAGGCATTTCATCTTCAGGCCACAGTACGAAGGGTGAGTAGTCCCAGACATGGCAACGATTGCTGATCGCACGCACCCGCAGGACTCACGTCTTCGACACACTCTGTGTTGGCCTCATGTTTGTGCTGTCCGTATTCTACTGTATACTGTTCATGAGCTCCCCATCGTCAGACGGTATCATGCCTGATCATCCAATTCAAAAGTCGCTCTGGTTCTTCTCTTCGCTGGTTTTCGGAGGTGGCGTGCTCATTGCCACAGCTGTTTTGTATGCCTGGACGTACGTGCATGTCGTCCAAATGCTTCGCTCCGGAATGAGGAATGGCCGAGAGGAGATCATGCTCGAAAAGCTTGTACTGCGCAGTTGTATCATCATGTCCGGCTCATTGTATTTATGCTATTTTCCGCAATTTATTGTATCTGCCGTTGGTCTCAGCGCATACAGTCCTGCAGGAGTGTTTGCGGCAGAGTGCGTAGCCTTGGACGTGATCGTGACGCCAGTCCTTTCCTTTATGTTGCTGCGGCAAGTTCAGGAGGAGACTTTAGAATTCCTTGCATCCGTCAGAATGCGTTGGAGAAGCAAATGAGGACTCATTCTTGTACTGCTACTCATAATTAGCGATCTATATATCTAGAAATAAAGATAATGCTCCACTTATGACTAAAACAAAATGACAACCACTACAAAACTGAACGCCCAGAGAATGAAAAACAGCCTGGTCGACCAGTAGCGCCAACTGTCTCAAAAACTGAAACCCACCCTCTTCTCCTCGCGATGAAGCCGCATTCATGCCAATCAGCGTTTGTATCACCCTTTTGCGCAATAGAAGGTCCTGCCACCCTCCGCGAAGCAGTACTCGGACGCATGGAAAGGTGTTTCGCAAGATTTCAGCGCGCTCATGTTCAACGGAGACCATAGAAATACCGTGTTCATGAGACTGATTGCAACATAAATGTAAAGATGTTCCAAGAACCATGGGATCCCACCAATAATCTCCGCTTGCCTTAATCCATTCAGCACTCGATGGCCATGAAGTGTTCTGATTTGATAAGGGACAGAGGGACAATCACATACTTGCGTTCATTATCAAAGGAACAGGAGTCTCGCTTGAGCGTTCGGGATAGGATTCGGTCGTCGCATCTGTATCTGGGATTCCAACTGTGGCTGTTTGCTCATTCCCCTTGAGATTTGACACTGAGACAATGGGGTAGAAAATTGCAAAAGGCGACACGACGAAAACGGGCAATCACCCGCGTGTGCTTCTGCTGATCAAATGTTTACCGATCAAAAGGGGAGAGGAAGAAAACCTTTCGTGCTCGTTCAAGGCTGTCAAATCCTCGCCCCGTCTCACGCCGACAACCTGGAGGCATCCTTTCCCGCGCCGCCGCTACCATGCGCTGAAGTCTCAGTTCCATTGTACCTTGCCACGCAACAAGGGCGTGTCAATACGGCCGTTCACCCTGACCTCTTCCCCACCGTCCTCGTGGACAGCGGCGTGGTCGCAGCCAAAGTGATGGAGAAGATACCAAATCGAGTCATTACATCGCGACAGCAACCGCGACTCGTCCTGATGGGCTCCCATCATCAATACTTGGAGTCGCCCCCAGGCTTCAAATCGCACACACTGCCGCATTTCAACTTGAACGTGAACGCAGCCAGGTGCTCCTTGAACGAATCCCCGTCGTCGCGGACGGAGAAACATTTGCCCACACGGCAAAACAGGATGCACACAGAGGCGCCAGTACCCTTGGCGGAAAATCCTCTAGATGTATTTCTGCCTCCACAGGCAGCCAAATCGAACGATGTTGATGATGCTTGGACGGTTGAGCCGTGGACGGAGGCCGCCGCGGATGTATTCTCTGAGCTGAAATTTGCCTCGGAGCTTAGTCCGTATATTGTTCCCTCCAGTTTGGGTGGCGGCGGAGGAAATGGAACCACACCAGCTTCCAAGACCAAGCAACAAACTTCCCAGATTAAGAAGAAGAAGCCAAAAACTCCGTGTCTTGGAAAGAGACTGTCAGGGATAGTCAAATACACGATTCCTCCGCAATTGGCGGGATATTCAGAACTGTCCGAGGAGTTGCGCGATTTCAACGATTTTAAAAGACCTTCAACGAATCAAATTGCGTCAAAACTGCAAGAAGGCGTCATCTGCGACGCTTCGAAACGCTCTGCTAACTGGGGAGGCGACGACCTAAAATTTTATGATTGCGATGCTAGGGACGACGCGATCACTGACGTATCAGACGAGCTTTTATCCATACAGAACATCGAAAAGGGGACTGATCGAAATGACCGGTCTGGCATTTCGCGGGCATCTAACTTTTCTGTCCGTGACATACGGCAACTATTTCCACCACTCCCTGCGGCCACGAAAGCAAATCAAAAGTGGTTATCCAGTCAATTGCCCACAATGAAAAGAATAAGCAATATAGCAGCAACTCAGGCTGTCAGTACAGGGAGCGGCGAAACAAATTCGAATGTCCAAAACCAGGTACCTTTCTGTGGCCGTTGAATCGTTTCATTGACAAGATAATAGTCTTCAAAAGTTTGTTGCAATGTAAGCTTGAAACTTCCCGACCTTCCGCATCCCGGCAGTTCCAGCAATTCACATATTGCCAACGACTTTCCCTCGTTTCAAATCCCCAACCCTGCTGCTCAAAACAAGCTCGTTCATCTACCTCAGCTTCGGGATCCTTTTAGCGCTCCACTCACTACTGTTCGTAAGTTCGGAGGACCTGCGGGCACGTTCGGTCGATTGAAGCCCGACTATGGCCCGTTGCTCATGCCAGAACAAACCGTGAGCAGTAAAGGTCGCGTCATGGATGAAGTACAGCGAGAACGAGCCCGCTACGCAGAAGTCAGTGATGGTGGGAAAGGGATGGTGGGCACATATGTCAAGCAAGGAGTTGTCAATGCGGGTGTATTGCGGGTGGCTCCTTTGGGAACCGACGGAAAATTGATCAACACGTCCTTTTCAGCAACCTGCTTGCGGAAAAATTTGAGTGAGGTGGAAGGAAGGTGGCCATCTGGTTCCGCGTTACGTGCAGGCGCAGGTACGTTCGGCATCGTTAATGCAAATGTAACTGGAAGCGGCAATTCCAAGAATGCTGGTGCAGGCTATATGGGCAGTTACGGGTTTGCGTCTTCGCGAACTCAAACGCGCTCTCAGCATCGATTGGGGGATTCCAGTTTCGAATCAATTTA
Organism: Chytriomyces sp. MP71; assembly: GCA_025201725.1. NCBI lineage: Eukaryota > Fungi > Chytridiomycota > Chytridiomycetes > Chytridiales > Chytriomycetaceae > Chytriomyces > Chytriomyces sp. MP71. The sequence continues at coordinate 6,597 of MU614642.1, forward strand.
CTGCCTTCCAGCACAGAGCGGATTCGCATTGTCTTTCAGTGCTTCTTTGGGAATGCTGAAGCCAAAGCTCAGAAAAGGGAAGGAGGTGGACGTTGATGATGGCATGGGACCCCGGGACAAACGAGGCTTAGACCCAGACGTGTTGGCAGCAAAACTGAGGAGAGCATGTGGGTTTTAATGGAGCTTTCATTCATTCTAATTCAAGAATGAAAAATTGTGAAGGAGGACATGGATGTGACCTGCCGAAACACAAAAAGAAGTGCAAAGATTAAGTAGGACATTTTCTGAAATAATAGGATGTTGTATCTCTCCACAAATCCTGCACAAATCCCAACTCGTGGATCTCGCCCTTGGTATCGTTCCCCTTCTAAATTCGCGTAAAAAAGGCACGAAGTCCTGTGACGTGGTCACTGCCATTCTGAAGGACCAGGTTACCAACCATCAGTCAAACCTAGAGTGCATTCTGAGCAGCGTAATTGCAAATGTACAGAATGTCTACCTTGCAGCAGGATTGGCGTTGGAACAGGCACCGCTCACTGGAATGACAGAACCTGGATTATATGCAGGCAGCATTTGTACTGGCATTATTTCAATAGAGTAGATTTGGCAAGTATAAATATGATCTGCTTGGAGAATGAAGAAGGGTTAGGTTCGATTATCTGAATACGAAGCTGCCCAGTTGTTAGAAATGAATGTCGAACGAGAGGTTAGGAGTCGTGTCAAGTCCGCCGGCGGGTAAAGCCTCGATTGGATTCACCACGCGACATCTTTCCATTCAGTGTGAAACGTTGTCATTTCAATTGTTGTCACCGCTGGGGCAACGAAACCTTGTTTACATTCAATCGTCACATGCGAAAAGCTTCTTCACATTACTTTTAATGAGAATTCACCGCCAACGGCTAGTTTTTTCCATGTGGGTTTCTTTGACGGTCAAGGAGGTATATTCTTTATAATTTCAACGTTGCAACCATTTGTAAGTTGAACAAAAGCTTAAGTTAAACAAGCAACGGGTCGACGCGTTTCCATGCAGATCCAGCGAATAGAGCGTCTTGGTGATTATCCTCCATTAAATAGGGATCTAATGCACTTACGACCTGTGGTCCGAGCAAGGATTTGCAAGGGAAGAATTGTCGAAGACCACCTTCCAAGTTTGTCGCTCTCCACAATCTCTGCCAGGTCTTCGCTGGAGATAACTGTCTCTGGTACGTGTACCTATGCTTGCGCTTCACTGCCCATAATCTGTCTTTTGACCTTTTCAGTCGATGCCGCTTGCAACAACTAGCATGAACCACCAGCCCCTTGCCGCTTCATATGACGTACTTGGAAACGCCCGCGAGTTCATCAAGGGTGATTTAACGCGTGTCTGATGTGTGATGAAATGATATAAACAAGAATGTTCTGACGCAGATCGGCTTTACTATACTTGGTTGAGCCACCCCCCAAGTCCAACCACAAATGTGCACTTCTTTTCAATCGACTCAACTCTAGTCTATATCAATTTCTACTCGGATTTTGGGCCGAACAGTATGGCGCACGTGATCCGTTTTTGTGATTTAATGAACGAAAAGTTCAACGTGAGTGCTCTCTCTTTCGAATTCAGTCTTATAACTTTTATAATCAGACACAAGCGTTGAAGGGAAAACGAATATGCTTGTTTTCATCCACTGAGAGTGACAAACGCGCAAACGCAGCCTTTCTGATGTGCTGCTACATGGTGCCTTCTTTTCCCTATTTTTAAATTTGCTGACACAGATGCACACAGCTTTTAGTTCAAAAAAAGAAACCGGAAGAAGCGTTTCAGCCGCTTCAGGGTATTTTGCCGCCTTTTGTTCCTTACAGGGATGCAGGCTACGGGGCTGCTACGTACCACATCACTATTCTGGACTGTCTCAAAGGGCTTTATAAAGCTCTTAACCTTGGTCTTCTTCATATCGAAAACCTGGACGCGGTTGAATACGAGTTTTACGAAAAAGTTGAGCATGGAGACTTAAACTGGATAACAGACAAGTTCATAGCAATGGCTTGCCCAAAAGATGATGTACCAAACGCGCCGTTTCAGAATGTCATGTTGGTTGATGCATCACGCGAGGCGCATAGCTAATTTCAGTCTACAGTTCTTACGGATTTGGAGCAGGGTCAGCAAAAAAGCCTTTCAAGCCAGCCTATAAAATGGATGATCTTATCTCTCTTCTCAAAGAGCGAGGTGTAACAACAGTCGTTCGGCTCAATAACAAAACATATGACAAGAAAAAAATTGTTGATGCTGGGATCGAACATGTGGAGCTTTACTTCCCCGATGGAACGACGCCCCCAGAGGGAATCATGAAGCGGTTTCTTGACCTAGTGGAGAGTCGACGAGGTGAGCAATCCAATCTGGAATCACAAACAAGTGATTACAACTGCTCTTGACCACAAGGGGTCATTGCTGTGCATTGCAAAGCCGGCCTGGGGCGAACTGGAACTCTGATTGCATGCTATTTGATGAAGCATTACAAGTTCTCGGCATCGGACGTGATTGGATTGTTGCGCGTCTTGCGGCCCGGTAGTGTTGTTGGACCCCAACAAAACTACTTGTCCAGGTAATTAGAGTTTGTCATAAGACATCGTCGTTCTTAATCTGCTGAGTACCAAGTATGCAAGCAAAATTATGGCGAATGCATCCATCTGGGCTCCTTCCACCTGAAATCTCCATGCTCAAGCCAGCTAGTTTCCCCAATTCTGTCAGATATCCTGCTGCAGATGCTGTCTATACTCGACTGCGATCATCTGCAGAGCAACTATCTGTAGCTGTTACAAAACTACACCAAAAAGCGGCCGCGGCAGGCTCGGACTCCATGCTTATCGATGACCAGGTCCTGGAAAGCGACATGGGATCAATATCCATGGATGAAACAAGCACATACGAACCGACTTCTTTTTCGTATCTCTACCCAGTGGAGAGTACCGTCACGCTGGCGACCGCGGCTCTGAACATGACAACGATGGACAATGACCCGATTCAAGACTATGTAGAAGGCGGAGGCGGTGTCTATGCAGGATACGCTGTACCGGTACAACCAAGGAAGCAAATTGCCGCAACCAAACGCGAATTTGTGGGTGGGAGTGTTCCGGGTGCTGGGTTTGCAAAGGTGTGTGTGCTTGCGAGATATTTGACGTGGCATTGACGGATAACCATGACTGATAAAAAAACCACCTTGTGTAGCAATATCATACGGTCTCCGCAGATGAATGGAGAATTACACCGCTGCACTCGGTGACTCCTGAGCCTGGGTCAAAACACGTCCATGCGTCCTCACAACAACCCCCCTTTGGGCAAGGAGCATATGGATCCAGACCTTCAACACAGGCTGGAAACTATATAGCTACTGAACGCAGCTCACAAGGGACACAGACAAGATACAACTTGCGACCCAATGGGGCACTCAGCTCGAATAGGCCAACCACCAGCATGACTCCGCGAACATTTGCCAGGCCAGAAATTACAGGCGTTGAATCTCTTATGGTATCTGGTAAAAATGTGGAGCGTATCAGGACAGTGAATGGACAGCCAGTAACCAACCTTAATGCCGTCGCGCCACAAACAGAGTTAACCAAGATACCTCAAGGAGGAAGCAGTAAACAGAACTAACTGATGATGGTTTAAGTCCTTATTCTTCTCGGGCGCCTCATTTACACACTTTTCTTGTTCACTCAATAACATCAATCTGAAGACTCTTGATTATTTTCAAAAGAAGAATGGAATTTTTGCGCAATATTCCTTCTTTGACCCAAACTCACTTACGGTTCGAAAAATATGTGCCCTCGGACTTCAGAATTCCTGTGAGGTCACTTCTGAAACGTACAGTTGATGACAGTGAGCTGAAGCTGACGGTGGCCGTCCAAACTGGTCTACGGCAAATACTTTTAGGGAACATTGGTGTCCGATGAAACATGTTGTATGCTGGCGGTCCTGCTTGTGGAATAAACAAACACCCTCTAAAGCATTGCAGAAAGGCATCCACTTCCTCATGTATATTTTTATATTAAAAACATAATTCATTCCACACACTCCACAAACCGCTTCAATTTGCCCGAGACAGCAGGGTCAAAGTTGTACCGCGCCAGATGGTCTCCCAGCCGACTCGTGATGTAATAAATATTCGTTTGGAGTACTGCGACAGAAGCCTCGATAAGTCAGACAAGTACAGAGGCCAAAAGGACAAAAAAACACCCTCACTATGCACAGCTGCCAAAGGCTCCTTGTAGACAATTTGCCCATGCAGTCCTTCACTCGCCAGGATCATGCTCGAGGAGACTGGAAAGTCCGCCATCCCGGGCGGATTTGTCATGTGCGTCTCGATAGCAATTAGACAGTGCAAGAGGCATTCGAGAACGTCAGGAATGCTGCGTTGCACAAAGCCATACTTGTCTTCCTTTGTGGCGGCAATCAAGAGTCTCGATACGGCTGTTGGGAAGAAGCCAGGATCGTAAAACGACGACTGAGAAATCCTCAAAAAAATTGCGCTCACATTCCACGGCCAAGCTCAACACTTCAGAGTCCACAAACGCCTTCTGCGTAACTTTCCCCATTCCTTCCAAAGAAGCGCCCTTGCCTCGTCCGCTCTCTTTCTTGCCGTCCTTCTTGATAGCCCCAATCAAAATCAACAGGTATTCTATCAAGCCAACAGCAGGCTCCGCCGACTTAGGCTTCGTAGACGCATCCTGCTTCTTGTACAAGCCACCACCAGCTGCAAGCAAATCCGGCACCTTCACATCCCCATTCTTCACCGCCGTGGCACCCACCGCCCCACCAAGGTCGGGTACAGTGGCAGAGGGATCCTGCAACGCCTCCCAGACACTCTTCTTACCCGGGCTCGGCTTCACGGCCCCGGTCAACAAACGCGCTTTTTTTACCGGTGAAAGAGTTCCACTAGCAGGAAGCCCCCCTAATGGCGCTCCACCTTTTACACCACCGGATCCGCCACGCCTTCCTGCCGAACCTGCATAAACCTCTGCGCGCACAGCCTGCAAACGCGCAAGCTCTCCGCGCAGCGTCTCTACAGGTCGCAAACATGCCGCGGCCAGCACAGTCCAGGTCTCTACGGCCCCAGCGCCCGCGGTGCCACTTCCGTTGAACACGTCCTCGCGCAGCCGCGCGTTCGTGCGCGCGACGGCGAGGAGGTCCAAGTACGCGAGGGTGTTCGCGTACGGAGTGCGTGAACCCGCCGGGACGGATACGTCGGATGTGAGGATAGCGAGGAGGTCGGGGAAGCGGGAAGCTATCGTGCTTGGGTCGAGGGGCTGCTCCATTGTTATTGGTTCGTTAGTTGTCGAGACAAAAAAGGTGGTAATCTTTTCACCAGAGAGTAGAGGGCCGAGATGGAGGCTGCCGTGATTTGCCAGAGGGCGATAATGAAAGTGGTGGTGGCAACGGACTCGGCCAGACACGAGAAATCAAAGAAATAAATGTGCGACGACGGGTTTGGCTTGGTGGAAATGCTGCAGTTCATAAGAATTAAGAGGCGTTCATTCGAAGAATACAAGCTAGGGCGCACCTCGTAAACATGGAGAATGAAACCAAGAAGGCTACAGTGCGATACATGATTCCACGCAACATCACCACAAAGAAAAAATGGAACGTGAGAGAGTACAGAATCGCGATTCGCAAACTCTTGCCAAGAATGGAGGGAATGACGGCTTTCAACTTTGGACCCCATTGTCTCTGTTTACAATAAAGCGAATAAGAGAGAGAGGTAAGGCAGTCCTCATTTGCTACAGCAAGGAATCGTCCTTGGCTCTTAAACTCTTGCCGTTTCTATGCGCTTAGGGAAACTCACATGGAGAGAACGGAAAGTGATGACAGAAACGGAATCCAATGACAGAATCGTATTAGCGAACAGCTTGAAATGCAACGCGACGGGATACAAGAGCGACAGCCAAAACAGCAAGTTCAAAGAGTACACGAACGACTCGTTGAGAAATCTTGCGCCATACTTCCTGAAATTTGTGGTGAGGTTTAGAGAAGACGAATGCAGGTCTATTGAAAGGGATTTGGAAGGATGACGGACCTGTCAGGCAGGATGATAAAATTCGACCCAAAAGGCAGCCAGTCTGCATGCGAAATGAGGGTCGCCTTGACGAAGAGACCGGATACGAGGGCAGAGAGGAGGTGCGCGGGCAAGGATGGAAGGAGAGCGGGGTTTTCAGAAAAGTGGAGGAGGGGAAGGAGGGACGCGAGAGTGACGAGTGTTGCCAGCAACGGCACAGCGACCAGCGACCAGACCGAAAAGTCTGTAATATTACAGTATTAATCATAGTGACTTTAGATGAACATAAGAAGACGACGGATCGCAAACCGAATCGGAGCCAAGCGGAGAGCCAGACTGTGGAAGCGACCGAGAAACCGAGCGCAGTCGGCGCCACGGTTCTTTGAAGCATTCGCGCGCGTTGCGTAATGCACTGCGAATATGTGTTTGCGCTCCTTGCGCTCACGCTGGCTGCAGCCGCCTTCACAATCCCTGGTCCAACTCCCACGCCCCGTCCTTGGCCATTCCCGCCACTTCCTCGCTCGCTGCCATACACACGTCGCCGCATCCCGCTCAGTTCACCGCTGTCAGATCCCAGGGTAGCGCTCATCTTTTTTACTTCCCTTTTTTTTTTGAAGACCAAATTCCCCAATAATATAAAATCATCGTCGATTAATGCAATACCAAAACATCAGTTCGTGTCTGTAGGTTCGTGCTTCTTGGTGACCGCAGTCGCGTCGAAATCGTCATGTTGTCCTTCCGACGCGCCCTCCTCCTTCCACTTTATGTCTCGTGAGACAATCCAAACCCCAACGAGTCCAGAAACAAACAAGACACCGACAATCGGTGTCCACAGGTACATTAGGGGAACTTTGTCCGTTCCAAGCAATACTTTGGACACAAATAGGCAAATCCCAACCCCAAGAGCCCAGTGGAACTTATAAGCAGCATATGCCGTTGAGTTCGCAGGGAAAAGCCCTCCAATGAGTTTGTATGTTTGATTGAGCAAAATGGAATCGCTGACGGCAAGAATGATGCTGACTGGATACAGCAAGGAAAGATTATTGACTGCGTTTGGTGCAAGCCAGAGTGAGAGCATCGCGGCCATATGGAGAACCATGTCCACGCTGATTATCATGAATGGGTTGCCGACAAGGTCCGTGAAGGGACCCACGGCAAATGAAGCGACAAACGATGCCGCACCTGATGCGGCGCTGAGATATAGCTTTTGTCGTAAGTCATCGGAGGGAGAATCTGTCTTGATAAACAGGGGTAGTGAGCTTCCGTTGAAACCTGGATAGTAACGGCGCGTTAAAACACCCTTACAACGATTGTCCGATGATCACTCACTTCCTTCCCAACCATGCAAAAGATAGAGCGGTATCAAGAGCAACATATTCCGCGAAAATATGAGTTTTGATGTCCTCAAAAGCCGCGGAGTCTTGTCCTCTTCTTCGTTCACCACAATCATTGTCGCCGGATTTCCCGGCTCCGGCCGCACCAAAATGTACACCAACAGGAGCGGTCCCAATGCCCCCACCCCCGTTAAAATCCCAAACGCAGTCACCCTCTCCATACTTGCCTGCAACAACAGTGCCGTGAACAAGGGCCCAAGACAATTGGACACATTCATGATCCCAAAAAAGACCCCGGTGTACCGTCCAATTGTCTCCCTACTCCCACACCGCAGGACATACATTCCTTGCGCGGTCCAGAGCACCCCCGCCCCGGCCCCAATGAGCACGCTCGCTGGAAACAGCACGGCCATCTGGCGCGCCACCGCGCCCTCACCCTGTAGCAGGGCGATGACGTCTGCCGCCTCGAAGAGTGTATATGTGAGCGTGGCGAGGAGCATGGCGAGACGCGGGCCTATGCGGTCCACGAGCGGGGCGCTGAGGAATAGGTTGAAGAGGGCATAGGATGTGTAAAGGATGCCAAGAGCAGGGAATGCGACGGAGGAGGGGAGGACAGTGGAGGCCATTGACTGAAGGGGTTTCTCTGTGAGTGGGGTAAGAGAAGGGCTTGAACGGACCTGGGTGACGCCGAAGGCCATGAAGACGCAACAGAATGCAACTGCAAGTGCAATCACATCGAAGATGCGGTTGAGCTTGAAGAGACTGACGCTCATGTAGGTGGCAGGGGTGGTGGGAGGCTTGAGGATTTGATTCGGAGAGCAAAGCTTCGACGCCAAAAAATTCGATGACAAATCTAGAGATTAAACCTGCCGGCGATCCGGCACAAACCCTCACCCGCTTCTGCGCCAGAGATCCTTTCTTTGTATTTCTTGTTTATTTATGCCACCTCACCTATCCACCCTGCTTTACCTCCAACACTATGAATCGCCGCTCAGGAGTTGGATTCAAATTTTCCCTCCCTCGGACCACGAAGTCGGCTTCCTTTTCCGGTTCAGTCTCATTAACTACCGTGCTACCTTCTTGTTTCTCGTTCGATATCTCGTTCCCGACGCGCGCCCGTGCTAGTAACGCGCGTCTTGTTGCAGGCGAGAAGTAGAGGACGAGGCACGGGGTCACAATCACGTCGAAGCACACGAACGTCTGCGAAATGGTAAAGAGCCACCAGTTGCTGAAAAAGAGCCCGGCCGTGATGGAGATGATGCAGGGGGTATAGCAAAAGAGCAGTCCAGCTCCCTGATTAGCACAACGCCGGCCGCCAATGTGCCAGAGCAAGTGAGTGAGACTCCATGGAATAGTAGAGGGCCATATACATGGGTGAAAGGCAGGCCACTTACCATGGTCATGCAATTGATCAAGATACGTCGTTCAATGCCCACAATGATTGTAGGACGTGCGTTCTTGTCTAAGGCAGATCTCAAAAGCCGGGTGCTTTGGACGTACGTGAAGCTGTAAATGGATCCAGTAACAATAATGGCTCCCAAAAGTGTCCCAACAACCACGCAAGACCATATCCTTTTTTGGAATTCAGCGTCTGGAGCCACGTGATTCTTTGCGGGCTAAGAAAAATATTAGATTAAGATGCTCAAATAATGGGCACTTACTGACGTGGAGAAAACGTAAATAACGATGATCCAATATATGAGGAAGTATCCAACGATGACTCTCAGATACCAAGTTTCCCAGGAGACAGTCCGACTGATTGACGAGTTTAATTGAGAATCTCTTGGTGAAACCGTAACATTGGGAACCATGGATTCGGTCATTTTTTGCGCAGAGCTAAGTCGCTGAGCCGCGTCGTCACAGTCAATCCAATCATGCACGACACCCTCACTCATCATCTGTCCAACAAAGCTGGGTGAAGGATCTAAAAAGGGCTCCGCAAAATTGAACAACGACCGCTGTTGTAGATCCCCTGCCCTCCGCATCGGATTCGGATACATTGCATACGCGCCCCGATTCTGCCACCCTAATGCAGGATCCAAACTATCCGCCTGTTCGCTCCGCAACGCGCTTTCCGCTCCGACCCCATCCGGGACCCCTTCCCGCGCGGACGCACTGGCCGACATGAGGCGCGCCTTGTAGAAAGCCGCGAACCTCTCTCCGGCCAGCAACAGGTTGCAGGCCATGATGGCGCCGCCCGTGAAGGACACGTTGCCGGCGAGGATGCGACGCATAGGGTCGCCGTCGTACACGAGCACTAGAATGACGAGGAGGGCGACGCAGGATGCGCTCCAGTAGACAAATGTGCATAGGAGGAGGGCGACGAGAGCGTCAAGACGCGTTTGGAGGAGGCGGTCGCGGTTTCGGAGGATTGTTGTCAGGACGAGTGAGTTAAGGAGCAGGCCGATGGAAAATAGTGGGAGTGCTACGTAGTAGCGTGGAACAAAGTCAGGGTCTTTAGCATTCTGGAGCTCGGGAAGAAAGGGCATGACCTTTTGATTTGCGGCTTGCGACATATTGATTGGTTGCCACGCCAACAATGTCGGCAGGTTCTGATAGGATCAAAAAACATTCCTGCCGCGTTTCAATTTCGTTTAAAAAGGATGAGACAAGGGGAGAGGCCCTCTGTGATGAATGAAATGCTTTGGCCTTGGTCATTCATTTGCAACATTCGCCTATTGATCCTTTCCTCCCTCTAATTATCTCTCGCAACAATGCTAGCTTCACCCTCAACAGATCCTACCTTCTACTTGTACTATACTGCTACATTCCCGTCATTCTTTGCCGGCCTAGCTATCAATTGTACTGTCCTAATTGCGCTTTACAAGAACCGAGAGAGTCTCTTTCAATCTCGCCTAGACACTCTTCTCTCCATGTTGATTGTGCTCTTCTTCCTTTGGTGCATAGCAGGAGTAACACGAAGCCTGGGCGACTTGTTTGTTGACACTGACTTCTTCAAATCACTCACCTCTTTGGTGACGGCGCTTGGGATCATGTCCATCATGTGGATCAACGTCCTGATCGCCATGGAGCGGTATTTCTCTTTCCTTAAATGGCAAGACAAGTGCACATTCAAATTTTACGCAGGCGTCACCGCCTGCTACCTCGCGGCTGGAACCGTTGCTGCGTTTTGCTCCCTCGCAAGCGTTTGCAGTGATGGCATCAAGCCAGAAGCAAGTTCGCCGCTGCGCATCGTCTGGTTAACTGCCATGTCCATCACGATTGCTTCATCGCTACTTGTGGCGTTTGCCCTTTATGTGTCCACATATCTCCAAGCTACTGCCATGCTCAGTGCCTCGTTTAAGCAGTCCATGGACGAATCTCTGCTGGTGCAGGTGGAACGCCGGATCCTCATGTCAACCATCATGATGGCATCCACCCTGCTCACCTTCTACGTGCCGATATGGTGGTACATTTTCCTCAACATTGTGCCGTATAAGTTTGAGTTGGACCAGAGTATTGTGAACGTGTGGCTGTTTGCACTTTCGACCCTTTTTCTGGTGCTGGACACAATCTTGAGTCCCCTGCTTGTGCTGTATTTTATGCCGAGAATTCGATTGGCTGTGGTCGAACTCATTTTTCCACGTCAGAAGGTGGATGCGGAGGCGCAAGTGGAGGAGAAACTGGAGATACCTTGCGTCGACCTGGAAGTTCCCAAACGGGTATTTCGCGTCTTGGACGTGAAGTTGGGTGGATGACAGCATTTTGTATCAACTTTCCTGTATAATACATAGTAATCTAGTTTCCTTTATTTGGCAAACGACTCTTCACCCTCCTCCGCTTCCGTGTCCATATAAGTAACGGACACATCTTGCTCTGCCTCCATCACCCGTATTGGTCTCTCTTGCGAAGAATCTGAGGATGCTGGGCTCTCAAGTGAATGATCAGAATCCCGCTTAAACCAGCCGAACCATCCGAATTGAGGCGTCAAGGCCGTTTTGATTTTCCCCATGAAGACAAGGACTAGCGCCGGCGCAATTACTGTATCAAGAATCACTAAAATATTTCCAGTCAACAGAGCGGGGGTCATGTCTTGGCAGCTGAAGGCGAGAATAAAGACAACCACTCCAATGGGCATGTAGCAAGCCTGTGGTTTGATGCGTTTTTTGTACAAGGTTAAGTTTTGAGCGACAGTGTGAGTGTGGACCCACAAAGAGTGAAAGACACATTGCGATGCAACTCAAGAAGATTTTCCGTTCAATCGTGCGCCGTACTTGACGAATCTTCCAGTTTTTTCTCTCCCGGCGCGCAAGGGTAGCGCGCAGCTTTCGGACTGACGAAAAGTAGGTCGCAATGTAAATCGCGCTCGTTCCGACAATAATGGATACCCAAAAAGGGAAGAAGAAGACTGGACTGATGATGGTGAACCACGTCTTTAAGGAGCCTGTTTCAACCGCAAACGTGGGGGGTGGTCCCGCTATAGAAATGAAAACAAGGAACATGACGAAAAACAGCATGAGCGCGATCGCCGACATAAACGTATTCTTTGACTCGGCCTCAGACATCTCGCTAATGACTGTATGGCGTTCAATTCCAAGTAAGAGATTTACGCCAAAGATGAGCAGCACGAATACTGAAGTGTAACATGCCACAAAGGATGTGGGAAAGTCTGCATTGTCCATCCGCAGCTGCAGAAGTGCGCGGAGAATGGCGATCAGTGACCACAAAAACAGGATCAGGACCAAGGCAAAGACGATGCGATCCAGGCGCGACACGAGCAGGTCTCGTCGACGACGGAGCATTATGTATGTGATTAGCCCGTTGAAGAGCATACCAACGACGAGGATGGGCAAACAGACACCTGGTCGGTAGGTCAGTGCCCTCCTTCCCGCACTCCCGTGCCGACTCACCGTAGTTGACCCAGAAGACCATGCTGGCCTCAGTTGGACTCACAGGACTGGATTGACAGTCGGTTGCCATAGGGGCTGAATTGCAGACAAGAGAGGTGGTGGAAGTGGGAGGGGGGCAAGCCAGCCAGCCGCTGGGAAGTGCAATGAGATTTTTTTCCTCCGTGACAGTGGCCGCAAACCCAATGAGCGTTGCTGTAAGCCAGACTGGTCCACGATTCTTCTTAGTTTCATGGTTAACTTCCGTTTTCAAGCGCCTGGTCGTACTTGTTCAGACGAGTTTTGATTGCGATGCGATGCCTTTTGTTGGCAGCGGCGTGGTCAGGGGGGACAGAAGTCCCGCGCTGCCAGCCTCACGGCACGGCCGCCTGTCCAATGGAGACAGACAGACGGAAGGAGTGTAATTGGGAAATAGAGAGTAAATAGAAAGAAAAAAACCAAAAAAGTGAACATATGTCGCGCATCGTTCTGCAGCAGGAGGAGTGGGTGGACATCACCCCGCTCGTGAGTGCGGCATCTGAGCGTGAGTGGCTGCCAACGAGATGAGACGGCGCCAGGAGTCTGTTTTACTCACGCGATGCGCTGCGGACACAGAGATGGGGCTGAGCCAGATGGTCCGGGTGCCCACGTTTGGCTTGTGGGAGGCGATGGCGGCCCTCGAGGTTCACCCTATTCTTTGTCATGATGCGATTTAAGACCGGCCTAAGATGAAGTCTAGATTATGGAGCCGCGCATGGACAACGGAATGGCAGCCGTACATCCACCTTCCACCGAAAAGTGGACCGTTCGGAAGGCGAAGACTATCGCTCGCTTCTCAGCCGATGAAATAATTGGAGTTTCAGACATGATTCTCGTCAAACTGGTGCGCTACATATCCCCCCCTGAATGAAAGGTGGCTGCGGATAATTCACGCCGCAACCTGAATCCCTCCCTTTCATCATCAGGCCTACAATCTCCGATATTTGACCGCATCATTATAAATACAGCTGAGCTGGATCTCAGGCTCGCATCTATCGCAAACACTGTTTTCCTGCGTACTGCTCCATGAACCACATGCTTGTCAATCACACATACTTCGCCCCATTTTAATTGGATACCTAAAGGTTGCGAGGCGGTTGAAAGGGCTTGTCGAGCTGGCGCGGGTAGCTGAGGTGAGCTTGAACTTCCCCCTCGAAAAGCGCCATACTGAACGATCTCATTAGGATGACGAGTTTTTCGGTTTCCTGCCTCCAGGCCTTAGTCTGGCAGATGAAGTGCATGACAACGAAGCTGTGGATGGGCTCCAGGGAGTCGAAGATGCCTTGGGACTGGAGCTGAAGGAGGCCCGTTCTCGCATGGACGGAAATGTCTCCGCCGAATCCGATGCCACGGCGAATACATTGAAGCTGGAATATCCTGAATCTTGCACTCAAGATTTGGAGCGTCTGCAGTTTTTAGATGCGATACTTTGTCGGGTTCGTTTTATACGGGTGCGTACTCCTGCTGCCCATTCTGTAAATACAATTAAGACAAAGATTTATTAGTCATTCCTTTCTGCATTAAGCTACATCACCCGTAGAAACATGGGCAGCGCGAAAAAGAGCTTGAATCAGTCAATCAACCAGCTTGACCTGTGCGTCAACTCGGCATACTTGGCAAAAGACATGTCAAGTAAGCACATAAATTTTTCATGTAACTTCTTATCTTAACCTCCAATCTACCAGTCGCATTCGACACAACTGTCAACAAAAAGCTCCTTTCCGACTCCCCACCCCGCGCCATCGCGGAACCTTCCACACCCGCAGCAGCCTACTCAGATATTCGCCTCACCCTCACCCATATCCTGGAAATTGTTAGTCTCCCCAGCAGCGGCCTTGCTTGGGACGACACGCTCTCGTTCATCTCCCACTTCTCCCTGCGTGTCCCTCAGCCGGGTGTCCTCGCTCGCAGTGTTCTTGTATTTAACTGCACACACGCGGGCAAGCTTCACGGGAAGACATCCTATGCTGCCGCGCTTACTCACAGTGTGGTGTCGGCGTATCCTCCCTCAGCAGCTTTGTTCGCGAGTGCAGATGCGCGCGTGAGAGAGTGCGTTGCCGAGTTTGTAGGACTTGTAGCGGGTAATACGGGGGATGCAGGGGCCGTGGAAGGGGGTGCGGTATTGGAGCGGATCATTGTGGTGTGTGGTGGGTTTAATCGGAGTCTTGCCAGGAGGAATTTTGGAAAGATTGCGAGGGAGCTAGAGGCGATTCAGGGAGGTGTAAGTGGACTCATGGTTGTTACCTGCTTCGCTTGATTTTAATTTAGCTTCCTGGTTGCAGACTGAACTGATTGATGGAGCATTGCATGAACATCTGGCGAAGGGTAGTTTATTCACGAGCCCCAAGCCTCTGGTGAGTTTCTTTTCATGTACATCGTCTATTTTCTGAGGATGCTTTTGATAGGAAGAGCCATTCTACCTCTCGTCGTGGGTCTATGAGCTCAAACTCACCTTTCTCGAAATCTACATACACATGGGCTTTGAGCTGAATCTTTACAGCGAGTTCGAATATCACAGCATCCTTTGGTACCTTGATCACGTTTACGAAATGCACATCGGACATTTGAACCGCATGAACACCTTGGTTGCCCGTTCGTTTCCGAGCATTTTGGAGCTTTTGTGGCAATATCAACAGCAGACTGACTTGGCCAGGGAGATTAGCTCGTCATCCGCAGGAAAGAAGAAGGGAGCTACAAGCAAACCAATTTCACTTGAAGCCTTTGTGGCGAAGACGGTTGGAGGCGTATCTGTTCGGGATTTGAATGAAGCGGTGCTGGTTGCCCGGCAATTGATTGGACGCGCTCAAATGCTGGTTAGTTCATGATACTGGCACCGTTTGGGCTCAATGATGTGTACATTCCCAGTTTACTTTCGCACTCCGGAGAGACGGATACCTTGCAAACCCAAAACTTGATTTTTATTCGGAAGAAGTCGTCTATAACCACCGCTTCAAGCTCTTCATGAACATGGGCAGTCCTTCGACACAACCATATACCGAATTTAAAGCTTCTGAGGCCGTCTTCTTGGAAATGTCTGCGCGAGAGATGGTGGAGCGCGGCTCGCGCTTTTTTGCAGAGGCGCGCGAGCTTCTGTCGTTCCTGGCTCCGTTCAAAGCCAAACTTTGTGCATCGTCAGTGACTTTAAAGGATGAAATGGAGGTTGGTGGTATTCTTTCGTTGACAGTCTGCTTGTAGTACGCTGATTTGGCGCGAAGGAATTGAATGACCTATTGGGCTCATGCAAGACAAATATCGGCGTGTTGGATGAACTCATCAAAACTGGGACTTCAAGGCAACCCCGACTTCAATGGGAAGTGACCCTTCAAGCTGCAACGGACAAAAAGAGAAAATTTTTCAAAGTGATTAGACCTTGGCTTTTAATTATTGAAAGTAAATAGGACACAGTGAAGAGAGGAAAGGGAAATGATTGTTATATTGGCTCAAATGTTCTGTCGACGTTATAAATGAGACAGGCACACTCACCAATTGAAGTGACGTGACAGCCGAAAAACCTGTTTGTTCTCTCGTTTCAAGTTAGGCCAGGAACTTGGCCGCTTTGCACTCCGAAAGTTGAACCTGACCCTTCTGTCATTCACCCTGTGATCGCAATGCACTGCAAGCGCCTCTGAAATAATACCAACACAATTAACCAATAATCCCATCGCGAAAATAGTTTCCCCATTCTACTCCGCTGTGTACTTGCAAAGCCGCCGCACAAACGGCAATGTCCGCGTGTAAAAAGACCGCATATTCACCGCTGCTACCAACGCACCTCCAGTTCACTACCATGCCGAAGCGGCCTCATCGCTGGAACGAGGGTACCAAGACCGAGGCTGCTGTCGGCGAAGTTGCATCCAAAGGCGCAATCAAGGGAAAGGATGGAGGCGCTACTCTTGCTGCTGAAGGGGAGAAGGAATCCAAGGAAGGAAGTCGAAAGGGCATACCAAGCAGTGCGAGTCTAGCAAGAAAGAGGTGGGATGACAAAGGCAAGGAGGATGGAGAGGCAGCGAAAAGGAGCATATGGGTGGGGGTTAAGGAGAAAAAAGAGGTTGCCAGCAAGGAAGCTGAACACAAAACGGAAGGGGGGGCGGTCAAGGAAGGCGAAGCTACCAACGAAAGCGGAGCTACAAAGGAAGGTGAAGCTACAAAGGAAGGAGAAGTCAAAAACATGGCAAAGCTATCAAGGAAGGTCACCCAATACAAAAGCTATAAGGGAAGGAGAGTATGCCTAGGCAGTAAGCCGATTGCGGCGTGGGAGCGAAAGTGAAAAGCCGAAGTAGGCAAGGCTCAAACGACCAAAAATGATGAGTCCAAAGGAAACAAGCTTTCTAAAGAGGCGAGGAGCCAGTGGGCGTAGCAACTAAAACGACGATGAGCCAGTCATCGCGGAGAAGAAAAGCAACAAAGCTTTACTAGAGCTTTTATACGTGTTGGAGTTGCTACTGCTCTCCAGCAATCTTCATTTCTACATTTTCTCCCAATTGTATTCTGCTAATCAAATGATTACCAACTGAAACAATGCATTCACGTGGGATTCACTGCCCTGTCAGAGCTTGGAGGAAATGAAATAAGTAACTATGAACCCTCCTACTTACCCTCAGAAATTTTTTGAACATCTGGTCGAGCGACAATTGGTAATTCGTTCAGTCTTCATCAGTCAATTGGTCTCATCCGTGCATAGAAATTGAGCACAAGATACCTCGTGGTACCCATTGAGCCACTCACAACCAATGCACTCCATCATCGTTTCGACCCTTGCAGCTGCAGCCCTCGCTTTCCCAACCAATGCACTCCATCATCGTTGCGACCTTGCAGCTGCAGCCCTCGCTTTCCCAACCAACTTCCAGCGTCGTGGCAAAATTTCCGGTTGTTGCAGTTAAGAGTCGGAAGGTTCCATCTATAATCCAGAATCGCGCGAAGAGGATTATGATTATGCCTACTCCTGTAAAAGCAACAGCTTGCACATTTGCAACTATTCAGGTACAGGTACCTCTCTTGCTAGGACCTTCCAGTCGTCTTGCTCGAGTGGATCTGATTGCAATGTCTCTGGCATGTATGCTGGGTGTTCGGCCGGATCTGAACCCGTTTCAGAAGGTGAAGGAGGTGAACATGGCAAAATGGAGGGGGCTGAGGGGTTTAAAATGGATGGTGGCCAGAAGACTGTGGGAGCTTCGGAGGGCGGAGCGAGGAAGGAAGGTGCTGAAGGAAATATTGAGGAAGGAGGGAGGGAGGAAAGCAAGGAAAAGGAAGCTGGAGAGAGAAATGATGGTGGAAAGGCAGTGGGAAGCCAGAGGGGGGTGTTGCAAGGAAGGAGGGAGGTGAGGTGGAGGGAGTTGAGATGGTGGAGGAGGGGGAAGAAGGTATGAAAGGCATTGGCGAAGGCGAAGATATGAAAAAGGAGGGTAGTGAGTGAGGGCATTAAAAGTGAGGATGGCGAAGGAGCCAAGGTGGAGGGTGCAAAAAAGGAAGGTGGCAGGAATCTCAAGGAGGGCGAGAAGCCCACAGATGCGACAAAGCAAATAAATTTACGTAAGCTCGAGCTTCGTTGAAGCCCCGGCGATTGCAATCATCTTCGCCCTCTTCATCCGATTCGATCTAATATTGCATTGACATTTTTTGCATCTTTTAATATTTTATTAATCAAATGGAATAATGGGTGGAGCGCTGGTTTTGATGTTGACGAGTCGTTGAAGGGCCTTTGATTCCAGCTTCGCTATTAAATATGGTTGAAGCGGTTACATGTTTTCGAAGGGTGCTTGCTGTTGGCGAGCTGTTGCGTCGCGTCATTGCCCGACTTCCCTTGTGAAATCATAGTCGCGAGTTTTCAAGCTGACAACATGCGACACACTTGCTGATTGCCGGTAACAAGAGTGGCTTGCCGAGCAAGGAGCTACTGCCAATAGCAAAGAAAATGCCCTTCCCGGGGGGGCGCGTATGGCTTCCGCGACCAAATGTGTGTCATGAGAAACGTCGCCGTAGATTATTACGAGGCTGAAGAACGAGGACGCTGTCGATTCTGCAGCAGGCGTGATTGAAGTTTCTTCATGCATTGAATAAGCTACAAAGCTCGAAAGGAACTCACTTTCAGGGCTTTCGAACGCATTTGTCTCCGCATTTCCATACCAGCATCGATATCTTCTTAAAAGACCCGTCCCTCTCTCCAGGTCGTTGATTAGATCCCGCGAATTCAAGAGGCGGACCCCATTATATCATTCGCTTAATTTGTTTGCTGTTTCTTGAGTTAATTCCAACACTTATATACACAAAAAACAGCGTCCGACAAACCTGATCCGGGATTTTCTTGCACTAATCTACACTCAATGCGGCCTTGTCATGCCCTTTAAGAAAACAGCAGGCGCGGCCTTCCTCAATGCAAACACTTGAAGCTTCGTTTTCTGAAAAGCGCGACACCATTTGACGCGTAAGAGGCAAACAAAGAACATTATAAACAGGCGTGAGCTTATCCTTTTCTTAATTTTTTTTATTTTAGTGTAGCGAACAAGCACGTTTCCAGCCTCTGTGGACGCGAGGTATCGTTTGACACTGCCAACAAGGTAAACAATTCCTCCAGCAACTAAATCGCCAAACCATTGCTCTATGCACATGAATAGGCGTTTTAATCCGACGTGTCGATGCGGTTGTCAATGCGCGCTTCCACGAACAATTCATTGACCCTGAAATTGGGCAGCATTTATGCATGATAAGGTTGATTTCAGGTGATGTCAATTGTCCTTCAGATATGGCATTCTTTTTTCTTATGCTGTATTGGAAAAAACATGTTACAAAGTGAGGAGTGGGGGGCTCCAACATTTGTGTATCCTTTCTTTTAATCAATTTGTATAAATACTGCTGCGTCAGAAACTATTATGTTCCCATATCCAACAGCCCACTCAAACAATCACTCAAGCAATTCCTTCTACATCTTTTAATCTTATTAATTACCCCTGGCATACATAAGCAGCGAGTCGAGTCTGAACCCAATTTACACTTGTAGTATTTGGTTCTCCGCTTCGTCAATTGTCTGTCTTCCGGTTCACTCACACTGCTGTGAACTCTGCCAGGACATTGGATAACAAAACTGCAAACATATGCTAATTCATCAAATTGAGTCCTTGTGCTTGGACCAAACAATTATTGATAAGTGTACCAAGGTCATCCATTTCTATGCAAAGTCAGAAAGGCAATTGTGAGGAGTTAGCTGGAGTGGTCAAAGTGGATGGTTGTGACGGTTCGGCAGGTTATTGTCATGACAAAGCTAGGTATGTTTACTTTGTCTTTAAATTTAGGTCAATTTAAGGATGTAGACAGGGAAATGGAAGTTAATAGTAATAAAATGGTTCAATTGGCTAGATTTGAAAGAAAAAAAGTGGTTAGTAATTTTCCAAAAGTGAATGTGTTTGATTAATTCATTTTAAGGAAGATACATCTGTTTTGGCTGTTGTCATTCTCTCCCTTCTTGTCTGTGTAAGAAATTATTGTAAAAAAATATGAAGGGAAATAATATAAAGAAAGATCTGCAAAATTAATCTAATAAAAATGTTGAAGTATCTTATATGCCTGTGATGTAGGGGAGTCTGAATGTGGATCGGCCAAGTCATGGAGATAAAGAAGGTGAGACAAAACACAATCTTAAGTGTATTAGGTCTTGAGAAGTGGTTTCTTGCTCATCAAAAATCTGGGACGAAGGGTTGATTTGGAATGTTTTTAAGTCATACACGGCTGTATTGAACTAAAAAGAAAAGAACGTCAGCTTTAATAGCAGAACTAACTTTCCTCTGCTATGAAATTTTGTCACCCCAAGCCACGGAGGCAGGATAATCTTAGGATTTGGCACTGTCTAATGCCCATCTTTGACAATTTCTTAAACAGCATACTGTGAATTAAATAGACAGCTGACTCAGCAAAGAATGATCTCCAAACACTTAACTTTTTTATTGCTGGTCTAATAAATTATCAGAGCCTGCTGTATAGAGGGAGCAGCAGGAACAATGGAAGGGGCCTGATCTTATGAAACATAAAAACAATTCAGAAAGGAGGAAATATGATTTCAACAATAGTGTGGAACTTGCATTTGTTCCAATTCCTATCGGAATCCCATCCCCTTCCTTGATTGCACTACTGAGAGTGCTCATAGTGCACATCTGTTCTTCTGAAAGAGTTGGAACTTGTGCAGTCCATAATGATAGGTGAAGAACTAAAAACCATCACTCCAGTACTGTTTAAAGCATGAGGTTCATGCCAGATAAGGACATTACCACGTTTGTTTGGGATCTCATACCTGATACCAACAGTGAGTAGGTGACGGATGCCAAATCAGATAGGGATGGTGGGGCCTTCCGTTTGATGCATATGACGTGAAGTTGCCGATAATTTGCAAGGGAAATTGAGTGATGACAAATTCATGAGAACCCGATTCTCAATAAAATCCCACCCAAATGTGCTTCGGGTTTGGTCAGTCTGCAAATCGAAAACGTTACACTGGCGAATGGAACTTACCCCCCATCCCATTGCCTGTGAATGTGATTTGTGAATGTGATTTGTGAATGTGATTTTATCTCCGAAGGAGGGACTGGTTTTACAAAAGCTGGCTTGCAGCGCCCCAACAGCCATTATTATTGATCAAATCTCGCCACCTGCTGCAGCTGGAACGGAGCCAGAGCTGTCATTGTCAGATAGTCATGTTATCAATGGAGTGGGTGGGGTATATGGTGGAAGCACTTTAAATCCGCACGTTTGTGCGTCGGGTCAATCCTGTGCGTACCACTCCTTCAGCTTTGGCGTTTACGTATAGCTGGAACGCAATGGCAAGCGTCATTACCGCCGCAACCACACCCTTCCTTATCCTGCTAAACACGAATGCCGCAACCACTACCACATCCACCTGAGTTCTGCTGCGCTACCTCCACTTCGTCTTCAACCAAACTATCCCGGGCTCATTTACACACACGGATGCCTTAACCGCAGCGGCAGACTCATTCGCAACAAACTCCACATTACTTTGTGGTCTGGAGCGAATGCGGTGGAACACAGCTCTACTTTTGGGCACGCTCATTCTGTGTAGCGGTGTCCCCGCCACCGCCCGAGTTCACTCTAAGTTTGAGGTAGCGTCTATCACGAGGATGCGGCACGACAACGCTATGGTCTCTGGCAGAAGTTCCATTCCCTCCGCGACCAAGCCCGAGGCTCACCCGATGGCAACGGCAGGGTCGGTGGGATTCGGCACTAAGTGTGTTCCCGAAATGCTTGGAGTACATTGCGGCGGGTTTGTTGAAGCAGCGCCAGGTGCGCTGGACTGGGGACTCGAGTGCAGGCTGTTGCGTGTTCCTCATGTGGGCGGCATGTACCAGCATGGAGAGGAGGGGGATGTGTGTGGAGGCGTGATGGAGTATTTGATTCATGCGGTGTGTGGTGGCGGCGCATGCCTTGCAATGTGCCTTCAGGGACACATGTAAAGAAAGGACACTTTATATTTGTATTCAGCGCGTTATTTTTAATTAAAAAAATTCGCATTTAGTACATTTTCTCTTTGGGACGTCGATGTTTGGTAAAGATGGGTTGTCGGGATGGCTGACGCAAAGTAACTCTCCCAAAGATGGCAGCCGACGCTGTGGCCAAGGGCTTCACGGAATACTACTACAACGCCTTCGACACGAACCGGGCTGGCCTGGCGCCGCTCTACGTAAGTGTGCCTTTACCGTGAAGCACGCAGTGGTGTTTAACTAACGTCTCCTGCCTGACGACAACAAAAATACCCTCGCGAATGTATTCCTGGGCTAATCTGTCCCGTGCCCCTGTGCTCTAAATATGGCGTGTTCTCTGCGCAGCGGGATGTGTCGATGCTGACGTACGAGGACAAGCAGTTTGTGGGTGCCCAGAACATTGTTGCGCATTTGGCGGTGAGTTTGCGCTGCATTCCATTGGAGTGTGTGCTTTTCGGTTGTGGAATGGAGGAAGCCGTGATGGGAAGGGGGGTTGCTGTGCTTTGGGAAGGGGACAGGTGGACAGTCAGGCACTGACTCACTGCATTGCAGGGGCTTCCCTTTCAG
This sequence comes from Chytriomyces sp. MP71, assembly GCA_025201725.1. NCBI lineage: Eukaryota > Fungi > Chytridiomycota > Chytridiomycetes > Chytridiales > Chytriomycetaceae > Chytriomyces > Chytriomyces sp. MP71. The sequence continues at coordinate 28,868 of MU614642.1, forward strand.
CGCATCAAGCACGTCGTGACCAAATGCGATGCTCAGCCGTCTCACCCAACCAACGGCTCCATTCTCATCACAGTCATGGGCCAGCTTCAGGTGCACCCCGTTGTTGTGAAAAGCCACCGACCCAATCCCATAACCGGAAGCCATCCTGCACGCGTTGAACTTGCATTGAACTAACTTACGGTTCCGGTGTGCAGTTTGACGATTCCCCAGCACCCATGCCGTTTGTTCAGACATTCCATCTTTACCCGGAGGGAGCCACCAACTACTTCGTGTATAACGGTGAGCGCGTAGCTCGAACGCTTTTCTACTAGCCTCTTCGTGATTCTGACTTATCGCAAATACTTGAACCGGTTTTATGCAGACATCTTCCGCCTCGTCTGTGAGTATTCATTCACTCATTTCATATGCACCGATTAACCCCACATTGATAGTGCACTAAGAGGACTTGTTGTTGAGTCGCTGATTCTACTTTGTACGTAAATTGTGGGGTTGAGGGGCAAAGGGAGAAGCCGAATGTCTGCAAACTATTATAAACTTTATGTCACTGCGAAGCACTGCGAAAAATGAACGAATGTATGAGACTCAAAAAAGCAAAAATTAGGTTGAATTAAAGTGGGTCTATGGATTGGGCGCTGCGCTGGCCTCTTGATCGTTTCCCGTGGTGTCAGACTCGTCTTGAATATTGTCATCGTTACTGTTGTCAGCCCTCTGGCGTTCTTCTTCACGCCATCGCTGCATTGCCTCCTCATACTGGGCTCGGTATCGCTCCTTGTTTTCCTCATGGCGCCGCCTTGCCAGCTCTTCCAACTGTTCCAGCTCGTCGCCATCCACATCCTCCACCTCTGCGGGTCGCTGTCTGTATATTCGAATGCGTTCGTCCCGCGTAAGAGCTCGTGGTGGTGCGGGGGCTCGTGGGTCCACATGCATCAAGCCCGTGTCGAGCGTTGGTTGGATTTGGATTTGGGCCGGAGAAGCACCGGGTGCCCCGTCGCCGTGTAACGGCAGCCCAGAGTGCCCAAATCCCGTCTGCATCCGCTCTTCCTCCTCCGCGGCCGCCGCAACGGCTGCCTGCAGCTGCGCCATGAGATTCAAGCCAGTGCCGCCGAAAACGGGTGACGTCGGGTTCACCAGATTGGCCGACGCTGCCAACGTTTGGTCGGCATGGTTCGCTGTCATCAAGGTCCTCGCTGTCGGGTCAAGTGCGGGAAGAAGAAGAAGGCCTGGGTTAGCATGCGGGCCTGGAGCTGACTGTTCGGAATCTTGCGCCGGTATTGACCAATGAGGGGCCGGGGAGGGCGACCCTTCGTTATCATGCAGAAGCATCATCTCGTGGATAGAGGGCAGCCGCGTGGGTGGCAACCCGCGCTGACTCATTCCTTCCCGATCCTTTTCGGTGCCAGTGGTTGCCGGTGACTGGCGTGGGCTGGCCGCTGGATTTGCGCCGTGGAGGAAAACTGCTAAAACGGAAGGGGAAGGAATCCCCACCAGCCAGTGAGAGCAAAAATTTGAAGGGATGACACAACCATTCGAAAAACGATGTTACGTTGCACCCGATCCTTCGCACAGGATATTTATCAGAAGGCTACGCGACATTCTGAAACCACTTGCGCACTTTTTGCTCAATTCCCCTTCAGTTGCCGCAATCACTAAAACTGTCCAATGACGAACGTATGCTCACCCCTTAATTAACATACAAACTTAAATTCCGTGAAAGGAAGGGTTGGCTTCTTCTAGTAATTTTTCATTGCAAAGAAGCATGCTCCTTGCGATCGGTGCCCAATCTCGCCTTGCTTCTTATCAGCAAGACCCCTTAACGTGATATCACAATGACTGACAGGCCTAGCTGTTCCAGTCATTATGATGTTGGTGGCGTTCCTTGTGCACCACCAGATGGGTGCTGGCCTCCGGCATAAGGACGAACTGCGTTTCCTCGGTGATTCGAAGCACGACGACGGCCGCGACATCTATGCAGACTCAGATTCAGACGGAGAGGAAACCCGGGATCGCAAGGGAAGGGGTGTGGCCATGAAAGTCCGCGCTGTCAAATACAGGCCCTCAGCATCTTCGCTCAGGATCTTCAACACGCCGCTTCCCACGCATCCGATCAAAGTTCTGCTTATTAACTATGCAACTCTGGATCACATTGTCGGAATGCTATCGGGACCCGTCATTCCCACTGCAATTCGTTGGATCGCATCGCGCATCACGAAACCAAAAATCACGACAGAGTGCCGCGAGCCATGCAAGCAGATTCCGCGCGTGTAGTTGAGTTCAAATTGGGGACAGCTTCGATCCTTTGACCCTTCCTCTAACACCATCGACCTACCATTAGCCAACATATTCCATTCAACACCAAACACACTCTTGATGTGTACGCCCATTGCTGTCAGGACACCACTGGAACTGAGCTCAAACCCGTCGTACTCTTCATCTATGGCGGCGCGTGGAATAGCGGAAGCAAGGCCCTGTACGGTCCCCTCGCCTTCAACCTGCTCCGATCCGGCCACATCACCGTCGTACCTGATTACACACTCTACCCGCAGGGCCTCGTCGAAGACGCGCTCGACGATGTGACAAACGCCCTCGCCTGGACTCGTCAACACATTGCAACATACGGCGGCGACCCCGACCAGATCCACATCATGGGCCACAGCGCGGGTGCCCACCTCGTCGCCATGTCTCTCGTCCGCGGCGCCATCGAAAGCGCGCGCAGCAGCGACCTCCGCGTGCCCTCCTTCCCCGGCGAAATGGCCCCCCCGAAACAAGGCCTCAATCCAGCCGTAGTTGTGCGCGGCGTCGTGTTACTCGCTGGCGTCTTTGACATTCAGCGCCATTTCCACTTTGAGGCGGGCAGAGGTGTCGAGGAGGTGAGCGCGATGCGGCGCTGCATGTCGCATACGCGTCTCTGTTTTGATGCTAGAAGCCCGGGGAAGGTGCTGCGTTGGATCATGCGGCAAGGAGATGGATGCGAGGTGGTGCAGCGCTTCTTACCGCAAGCGTGGCTCGTGGTCCATGGGGACGCGGATTCCACGGTTCCTGTGAGACAGAGTGAGGACTTGCATGATATTCTCAAGTATGAATGTGGTCTGGATGGATCGCGTTTGAAAGTGTTGCGGAATGTGGGACACTTTGCAATCATTTCGGGTGAGTGAGTTACCTTCGTTAAGGCGACGACGTTAAGCGACTCCACAATTACAGAGCTCACTCTGATAGACTCGGACTACTTGAGAGAGTTTCTTAATGACGTGACTGAAATGTCAAAGAAAACACGGATTCAATGATGCTTTCCTGTTAATTGTCATTAAAGCCATCCAACACGCGGCTATTGTTTTTTCTATTTGACTATCCAGCACTTCACTGACCTCTTTCAACACCCCAGCACTGCTACTACCCGTGAAAAACGACATGGACACTTCTGGAATTCGATTCACCTCCGTTAATCTCGCCCACATGTAGCTGGGATTCGAATGCGCATTTCACTGAGATCATTGGAACCCAATCGCGGCTATGATGAGAAACAAGCAATCAACCCTCTATCACAGTAATAAGGATCGGAACGCGTAATATGATAACAAAATGGTCATTGCTCGATCACAGAGCAAGACAACCACCGGGACACGTCCAAGTCGGTTCCCGACTTCTGAGTATGAGACTACTGGAGAATCAGATGGCAACAATTCTGAACAGTCAGTAGTTGAGTCAGTTCGAATAAATGAACCCATTCTCTTCGTTGTGATTATAAAACTGGGCAAAGGTGAATTGCTGCAATCGTAAAAATTATGACAAATCCAGTTGCCGCAAAGCGGTTGCTTCTGGCGGCCTCGGAGTCTCTCCGCGCAAAAGGTAGCGCAGATGTGTTTGCATCGTCGCCCAACGAAACCGAGGCGCGATGCGATGCGCTGTTTGGGTTGCTGCGCGACGCCGAACACTCGCGACTGAAGCGAAGCCACAAACTCCCACCGACTCTTGCATTTGGAGACGCAAAGGAGGTCGTCGACAATGACTCGATACTGTTTAGAGTGAGAAGCGCATTTGATGGGGTGCATGGACTGGGACCGAAATGGGCTGAAAATCACGAAAAACAGGTCATTCAGCGGATGCCCAAAATGGCCCTTCTCCACACGCACATTGGTGCACTCGCAAGCAGAAGGTGGATGGTCGAGGCAATGAAGGACGAAAGGGACTTGTGGGTTGCACCCGTCGTGTCACTCGGCAACAAGCCAACTCCCATCTTCCGTTTCGCGACTGTCCAACCATCCCCAACGCCGTTCGATATCAACGCCATTCCGCATTCACTCTTAGAAGAAAATGGCATAGGTTTTGTGAAAAATTGGCCGCCAGGAGGATGGAAAAGGGTGGTGGACGTGGCTTGTGCTGATTTTGATGACTGGGTGCTCCATGCGTTTGAGTGCATCGATCGCGCCTCGGACAACGAATGGACAGTTTGGGCGCATTTCATGAACTGTTTTACATCAGCAGCGGGAGTCTTGGTAACCACTCATGTCCAAATTCAGATTAGTTTTACCGAGTTATAATTAGGAATACGCGCCCTTCTTTGAACGCTACGTCATGTACACCTTGAACCAATACTACACCCTCGGCATCTACCACCTCGAAGCGCGCTCAACCAACTTTCATCTCTACAACTTGGAAACGGACGCGCTCCCCATCTCAGAACTGTACACCATCCTCCGCAGTTGCCTCGCCGCATTCAACGCAGACAAACCGCTCCTCCCCATGTCCCTAAAAATCATCTACTGCAGCTTGCGCGATATCAACCGCACCCAGATGCGCGAGCGCATGGACGAATGCGCGAACCTCTACGCCGCTTTCCCAGACATCCTCGTCGGCTTCGACCTCGTCGGCCACGAAGAGAACTCGCCACCGCTCGCACTCTTCGCGGAAGCCTACCTGGCCCGTCACGCGGACCCGTGCGCCGGACCACCATTGCCGCCCTTGGTGCTGCATGCGGGCGAGACTGCGGGTGAAGGCACCGCGTGCGCCCTGAATGTATTTGACGCGGTTGCTTTGGGGGCGCGAAGGGTGGGACATGGGTGTAGTGTTTCGCGGTATGTGGGTGCGTTGAGGGAGGCAATGCAAGAGGTGTGTGTGGAAATGTGTCCCATGAGTAATCAGGTTTGTAACTGCTCTCCTCTACTTGTTTGTTGGCCTAACGAAGACGGTCAAGATTCTGCGTTTGTATCCGAACCTCATGAATCATCCCTTGCCGACCCTATTGAACCATGGTATCCCCGTCTCCATCTCGAGCGATGATCCAGGAGTCTTTGGGTATGAGGGTGTAGACTACGACTATTACATGATGGCAGTTGCGTTCCACAGTATTGGTTTGCAAACTTTGAAGATGGTTGTATGGAATTCCGTGCGCTTTGCGTTGGGTTGCGATGACACGCGGAAGGAAGTACTGAAGAAAGTCTATGAAAGTGAGTGGGGTCAGTTTATGGAGTGGCTTGAAGGTGTGGGGCAGGGACTCTTGGATGAGCAGGAAAGGAAAGAAAGAAAAGAATGTTAGGAAGAGAAAAAGGACTCTTAATTTGGGTTACTCTTAATAATTCCAATTTTATTTGTAACTCTTCAGAATGGTGCCGCTCGCACTTCCCACACATCGGGAGCAGTACTGCCGCCCACAGTACAAATTAAACCATGAACCATCATTACCGAGGCAAGACAGCTTAAAATGTGAAATTGAGAGTGGTCGCGCTCCTCGTGCTCTCTGTGCTGATAACGATCTTGGTAATGATTGTAGCAAAGTTTGCGGTCCCTGTCTTACTCTCTATGGGCCCAGTCATGATCTCCGTCCTCGCCCCAGTAGTTGCTCGGTTTGTGTCGATGCTCACGGTAACGGCGCTCAACATAGTCATGCCGATATGCACGATTCACGTAGCAGTGTCATTCATGATGCTTGTAACGGTGACGTTGATCGTCGTGAGCGCAGTGGCTGATAGCTTGCTCGTCGCGGACCTTGAGGGCAACTGGGGCGGCCGAGATGGCAATCGCGAAATGGGATAGGATGAGGGTAACGTTTATTTAAATGTTATATTTTTATTAAATCTTTAAAAGCGTGTATGAATTAATATAAGCTACGAAGGAGATTTCGCGTTGTTGGCTGTATACAAGGCGTTGGTGGTTGCAGTGCATTGGAGCCTTCGCTTGAGGCAAGCGATATATACGACATCGCGTGTGTTTAACGTGAACTTACTTAATAATGATGTGTTCGAGAGCTGAAAGTACTTGGTTCTCGAGTTAGTTTTCAGAGCAACCTTCTCGCGAAAAACACTCAGAAATCATGAAGAAATTCTTCTCAAACCATTAGATTAGAATTTCCAAGCAAAATGGCGGAAGGACTGACGAACGCTACAACAAATTCAATAATCATTATGTTGATATTTCACGCGAAGAAGTAATTAAAGACGGTAGAATGAGGCAACGCATGCTTATATGAGGCACCACAAGAAAACGTAGACAAAAGTAAGAGCCGCGAAACTATTTCCATGGGGAGTAGCACTTGACTTGAAAAGATTTGCGGAAGTGGGTAGGATCTGTGCTTGAGAGTTGGTGCGAGGTACGGGCGCCTGCGTCCTGGCGGAGCCCTGTGGCACTAACGTTGTGATGGGTTGAACCGGACGAAATTGAGTTTGTGACTGTGGAGATATTGGTGCCACTGAATTGCTGACATTCGGCTGAGATTGTGGTGGCGCTGATTGAGTAGTGGTTGGCTGAGGTTGTGGCAATTGACTCGGGGTTGGTTCCTTCGGCACTCGTGTTGGCACCGGCTTCGGCGCGGCACTAGAATTAGGCATCTGCGTTGGTGCCGGCGTCGATGCGGCACTAGACTTGGGCATCTGCGTGAATACAGATTCCGGATCTGCAGACGACATTGGCTTGGGTGATGGAATCGGTTCCGGTGTCGGGTTCGGCAACGGCGCTACGCTCGTCTGGCTCGACAAAAAGGGCTGGACACCGCCATAAATGAACCTCCATGAGTCGCGGCTGCTACTCAAAGTATCCCTCGCAACCTTGTCCAAGCTCATGACTTCAATTTCGTACGTGGTCATGTTAAGGTAACCCGTGTTGATTTGAATCCGTTGCATAGTCAAGTTAAAGTATCGGCCGAAACGGCTGCTAACGTCCGACGCACCGCATGCAGCAGCGTTGTCAAACACAATGTTCAAGCTCGCGTCGAACTTGAAGTGGTCAATACATCCGTCCAGAAGGTTACCTGTGTGACTCGCGCGTCCTTCCACGATGTCCGCCTTGTTTAGGCTAAACTCATACACCGACGTTTGCGCACCCTCCGCAAAGACAAAGCGCCACGGGTTACTGTCCCGTTTAACTCTCTTGCTGGAGATGAGCAGCTCATAAGCTCGGCCGTCTGCTGACACGTTGCTGCTGAGAACGAGGTCGGAAGATGGGCTGAGGTCAAAGTATCGGTTCATACGAGAGGTAATCTCGCTGGAGCCACAGTGACTGCTGTCTCCGTCGAATTCCGCAATCCAGGGACCAGAGAAGTGTATGCTCTGGATGCAGCCATCGCGCAGATTGCCGCTCTTGAGTGGTGCAGTTCCGGGAAAGGTTTGGGACAGGAAGAAACCATTTGGATTTGTTGGCGGCAACGCGGAGGGGGACGGCAGGATACTTGAAAAGGTACTACTCGGTGAAATGCTGTTCACAGTGGCGAGACTTGAAAGGGATGATGTCGAAGATGCCTTCCAGGTCGACGAGGCCTTTCAGTGTCAAGAATGTCAGCATACATTGCAGAAACTATCAACGCACTCACCGCACTAGGCGACGTGACTGAGCTCGTATTTGATGGCCTTGATAAATCTGTTATGCCCGAGGATGTTGAAGTGGTTGTTGAGGTTGCAGGCGTTGTTGATGAGGTCCGTGAAATGGTTGTTGTTGCACTGGCGGTTGAGGTGGTGGTTGAAGTGGTGGTTGAAGTGGTGGTTGAAGTGGTGGTTGAAGTGGTGGTTGAAGTGGTGGTTGAAGTGGTGGTTGAAGTAGCAGTTAAGTTAGTGGAGGAGCTTGTGGCAGGGCCAGACGTTGAGGTGGTCGTTAAGATGGTCGTTGAGCTGGCCGTTGTTGGAGTGGTCGTTGAGGTCATCGTTGAGGTCGTTGTTGAAGGGGTAGAGGTTGTCGTTGAAGTCGTTGTAGAAGTGGTCGTGATTGAGGTGGCGGTGGTTGGTGTCTAGCCGGAACATAGGAACATAAGAGGTCCCACCCGAAAAAGGTTCGTTCGAAAGAAGGATTACCGTTGAACTGGTGGTGGTAGGTATCATAGGCGGATTCCAAACCGGCACCTCCGAGCCACTTTCGACCAGCATCCAATTCCAGCCAGTCAAATCACAGGCATTGTTTTGATGCAGTTCCGTGTGCGGATTCGCGTCATTGCACGTATCACTTCCATGCAAGGACATGATCAACTTGCTCTTGTCAGGGCCATTCTGGCCGGTTTGCTGACTTGCTGGTGGATATGCATAGTCTAGTTTACCCCAGGACCCCTTATAAGGGCCGCAGCCTTGCATCTTCCACATGACTTGCTGGTTCTTGGCAGGGCTGTCGCAGTGGAACATGTACACGAAAGAGTTGCTGAATCCGCTCGTGAAGGGCTGGCTCGTGTCGCTGCGGCGGGCGTAGGTGATCATGTACTCGTTTGTGACGCAATCCGTGAAACTGTCAACAAAGCCGTCGCCCTTGGTGGGGTAGCATTTGCTGGAGTCTCGGGTGCAGGACACGTTTGGGGTGAGGGTAATGCTGCCGAGTTCGCCGTTACAGTGGACGCGGGACACGTCAGCTCTGCCGGTGAAGGATGGGAAGTCGCTAAAAAGCGTCATATGAGGTACGATTTCAGTATCGGATATCGTGGACGAGCGGAACACCCTGGTTTTGAGTGGCTGGCGTGCAAAAACCCCGAATACGATTAAGACCAGCCACGCCGCCAAGAATTCATCAAGAAAAAACTGAACAATCATTGTTCAGTCAGGAAAAAGAACGAGAAAAGTGAGGATAGCTTCACTAACCTACTTTTGAAGCTGTAATCGAATGATGAGTGACAAGCCGTTTTTGAGCAAAAACTTGCGGACGACGGATGTTGTGACGAGAATTTGCCTGACCCGTGGGCTGTGGATCGCTGTCCAGAAGCTGGGTGAGGGCATGTACGGGCGATGAGTTGCTGCGTTGACGCGGATCTGGCTGAACATGATGCAGAAAGGTTCTCGGCCTCATGGCTCATGAATTGCGCTGCTGTGGCGAATTTGGGCACCTGAATGCCGTGGGTGTGGAGGCCGCCTGTCAGCGATAAAGTTGGAACCTCTCGAAGAAAAAGATTTTACGAAAAGGACCTTGAAAACACCTTTATAGATTCATGGCTTTTCTATGACTTCATGAGGGTTTTATCGGTTGCTAATAGGCTGCTCTTCTCACGGAGTAAGGGACAGTTATAGGGAGAGGAGAGCAAGAGAGGATCAAAACAAAACCTATTACAATGTAAATCCCACCACCTGGACACAACAACAACACAACACAAACCTTGAAAACATGCATATGCACGCCAACAATATTTCCAATTGCTCCTTTTCCAGTGGTCTCTTCGGCCCACCACTCTTGCGCGAACACAACAAATTTGATCTGCGCCCATATCGCTCGCGTGCGTCTGGAGAAGGTGGAGGTGCAGGTATTGGTCAGCTGGGGCGGTCCGTGTTGCATATTGAGTCGGATACAGATTCTGTTTGGGGATTTTGTGGTGGGATTGTCTGGGGACTGTCAAAACAAACAGGACCTGAACCCAATGAAAAAAAGGCGGACGGTGACTGTACCACTGTCTCGCCTTTGCTGTGATCAATGTAGGTGACGGAGGAAAGTTCGACGAGGGTCGGTCAATGATACCGTTGTAAGGCTCTTTCTGATTCGTCTCAATATGAACATCTTGTCTGCGTATTTTGTTGTGGCTGGTTTGCGTACGACTTGACATAGAGATTGCGCTCACATAGGCAGCACTCGCACGTGATCCCAGTCTTCAAAAAAAATATAATCAACAATACAAACTCAGCTGATTGCAAAGTCGTGTATGCTTCCGGGATTGTGGCAGTAAAATCAAAATCAATAAGATTGAGATAAAGTGCTTCAAAGGTAGGTGCGGGTTCGATACGGGATTTGTGGAGGTATTGCAGGATGTATGTGAGTGGGATACGTATCCGGTCAATATGTATGGTGCGGGAGGCCAGAAGAGACAAGCTTTTGAATTGTGGGGAGCGAGTTCCTTTTGGTGTTGTTTTGGGCAGGTTCAGTCTCGGACACACAAGCGGACGACGGCACCTACCAGATAAAAACAAACGCTTGCTGAAGATTCAACGCTTTGAGGGAGTCTGAGCGCAGTTCTTACGGAGACGGAGCCGAGTTCCATCATAGCCTGTCCATCTCGATCCATGCAAATAATGCCTTACAGCCGTGGTAATCATGTTCCCAGATGCCTCGCATCGCTCGCTACGCGCACAATGTCTGGGCCTTGACCACTTCGTCTCGTCGTGCGCGAGTCCAAGCACGCTCACGGGAATCCCTGCAAAAGGCCAGAGTGCCAGCATGCACGTCGCGGCCGCCAGAGTACTCGCATTTGCGCATCCACTGCTGCAGATACATATCCACGAGGAGGTTGCCAGACCATCGAATTTCTGCTTATGAACACGTTTTCTTCCTCTTTTTCTTCGCGTTTCGGAATCTAAACCACTTCCAGCCTTACTCGCAGGACAGAGGTCGGTCTTGCTTGGCTGTTGAAAGGAAGGAAATTGTCAGAATTTATTCGGGATTTTCGTTCAAGGGAAAAGACAGAAAGGACCCACCACAATTGTCAGTTTTGTCTTTCAACAAATCAGGACATGTTGCTCCAGTTGCTGCTGCCCATCGTGCTGCAGGCAACGCTCTGTGCGGCTGCCGTTGGAGACACTTGCACGTCAGCAGGCCAGTGTGGAACCGCGCCCTCGCACGGATCGTGGATCTGCACCTCCAGCCACTGTGCGATCAGCTGTAACAGCCCAATCTACCAGCTGAGTAGCGACGGAACCTCTTGTGTGGTACGGAATATTCCCTCGCTCAACTAGGTGACATGACTTTGACGAATCCCTCCTTCAAATTTCAGGGAACGCTCACGAATGGCGATTCCTGTAGCGACGACTCGCAATGTCTTCCTGACACGAACGGATCTGTGACGTGCAATGATGATGATGAGTGTGAGCTTGCTTGTAATAGTGGCTACCAGTTGAGCAGCGACGAACTTACTTGTGTGGTGAGTAACCGTTCCCTTCAAGCGATTTACATTCTGTCTCTAAACTGATTGTGTATAAAGGGTGCAGGAACGGCAACTGGCACGAGATCCATCCACTGGACGACATCAGTGGTGACAACCAGCACCACCTCATCCGTGAGCTCCTTCACAACTACATCTTCGTC
>MU614642.1:41762-56402 GCA_025201725.1 Chytriomyces sp. MP71
CCTTCCGGAGAAAGCAACATGGTGGTTGTGATTCTCGAAGCCATTGGATACAAGGTGAGATTTATTAGTGGTGCATGTTAAGCGTGTCATTAATGTTTCCTTTATTCTGTAGTTCACGTTTGCCGACCAGTCCACTCAGGGCGAACTTTCCACTGAGTACATTCAGACTAAAGATGGAAACAACATCACTCTGGCTTTTGCCCTCCAAAATACTGACAATGACCTTTGGTACGTCTTTGACACCAGCAAAGATTACATTCTCCAAGTCGACATCTTCACGGGCTCCAAAGGTTTGGGCTCTGTCTTATTCACCTACAGCAAATCGACCCTCAGAAAGAGATCCGGTGTCCAAGCCCCGGCTGCAATTAAATTCACTCAAGGAAATGTGGCCATTCCAGCGTCCGCCGTGACGAAGTTTACGAGTGCCGTTGCTGCTGCCCCTAAAACATCAACATACAAGTCAAAGGCCACAAAAGCGTACTACGTGAACTGCTTCGGCCTCGCGCGCGACCGCGAGTTTTCTGACCTAAAGTTTGCAGCATTTTGGGAAGCCTATAACAGTCCCCACGGCCTTGCGGCCCTGTCCAAACTTTATGAAGGCTCGACCAACCCGCAGATCAGCGAGTTTGAGTTCATGCTCTTCAAGAAGTATGTGTCAAAATTGAAATGGTGTTTGGAGCACCACCCTGAGTACAACTATGAAAACATGGCTTCGTGGTCTGAGAGTGGATGGAGCGGCTACGGATACGAGGCTGCAGTTGCGCCCCAGGTCAACTACGGCTATCAGTCGCCTCCTTCGACTGTCAACTATGGCTACCAAGCTCCTGCCCCAACTCAACACTACGGATACGATGCTCCAAAAACCCGTGACGCTGATTCTCCTTACGACACCGGTTACTATCCCATCGCCGTTGACCCGGATCACAAACACAAGGGCTACGGATACAACCCCACTAAGGAAGCTACTGATGGAAGTGCCGGGTACAATCAGCCTGCTCCTGTTGCTCATGCGTACGGCCAGGCTTCTGCTGCCCCCGCCATCGCCTATGGCGAGCCAGCCCCCGCTCCAACCGCTTACGCTTATGGCCAGCCATCGCCCGCCCCTGTTGCGTACGCTTATGGTCAGCCATCGCCTGCCCATGCTGCATACGCTTATGGCCAGCCATCGCCTGCCCCTGCCTCTTATGCATACGGCCAGCCGTCTCCTGCTCCCTACAAATTCAACGCCTATGCCAACTACAATGGACCCTCGGCAGCTGGTTATCCTGCGCAACCTGCTGCACCGACGGGGTACTACAAGTCTTCTCAAGCTCCAGCCTGGAACTACAACCCGGTTCCAACTTCAACCGCTGCTCCCGTTTGGAACTACAACCCTGCTCCAACCACAACGGCTGCACCGGTCTGGAACTACAACCCTGCTCCAACCACAACGGCTGCACCGGTCTGGAACTACAACCCTGCGCCGACTTACACGGCTGCACCGGTCTGGAACTACAACCCTGCGCCGACTTACACGGCTGCACCGGTCTGGAACTACAACCATGCTCCAACTTCATCCGCTGCCCCAGCGTGGAACTACAACCAACCAGCGCCAGTCTACCAGCAACCCGCTTACAACGGATACCAGCAACCTCAGCCGGCTAAGGGTTACGATGGCAGTGCTCAGTCCAACTCGAATAGTTACGGAGGTTATGGCTCTCAAAACAGTGGCAACGGCTACGTTAAAGCAAAGTCTCCAAGTGACCCGAAGAAATGGGCCCAGAGTGGACAAGGAAACTACGCCCCTGTTTACCAGGCTCCCAGCCCCTCCCCGGCCTATGGCTATCATGCATCTGCTTATGGCTACCAAGCTCCTGCCCCCGCTCCGGCTTACGTCCACCAAGATCCTGCCCCCGCCCCGGCTTATGGCTACCAAGCTCCTGCCCCCGCTCCGGCGTACGTCCACAAAGACCCTGCCCCAGCACCGGCTTATGGCTACCAAGCTCCTGCTCCCGCTCCGGCTTACGTCCACAAAGACCCTGCCCCCGCACCGGCTTATGGCTACCAAGCTCCTGCCCCGGCCCCGACTTACGGCTACCAAGCTGCTCCAGCTCCCGCCCCCGGCTATGGAGAAGAGACCCATTACGGACACAAGCAAATGGAATACGTTCACAAGGACTTATCAGATCTTGGTTACGTTGCGACTCCCGCCCCTGCTCACGGATACGACCCTGTTCCGACCCAGGCTTATGGATACCCTCCCGCCCCCGTCCATGCAGGATACAATTCATACCAGGCTGCACCAGCTGCGCGACCTGCTTACGGATACCAGAAGGCCATGACCACGACCCAAGCACCCGCTTACGGGTACCAGGAAGCTGTGACGACCACCCAAGCGCCAGCGTACGGATACCAAAAAGCAATGACGACTACTCAAGCACCCGCCTATGGATACCAAAAGCCAGTTCCTTTGACTCAAGCTCCGGCTTACGGCTACCAACCCGCACCAACCACCGTTGCCCCCGTCGCTTATGGTTACAACGCTCCCGCTCCTGCTGTGGCACCTGCAGGATACGGATACTCTGGTGAGCACCATGAGCAGCACAAGGGAGGCGTGTACGACAGTGGATATTACCCTATCGGAAATGACCCATGGCACGAGAAATCGAAGGGATATGGCGCTAAGCAGGCTCCTGCTGCCGACGGGAGCGCTGGCTACAACGCGCCGGCTCCCGCTTATAACTATGGTCAGCAAGCTGCTCCCGGTAACAACTACGGTCAGCAAGCTGCTCCCGCTAACAACTACGGTCAGCAAGCTGCTCCCGCTAACAACTACGGTCAGCAGGCTGCTCCCGCTAACAACTATGGTCAACAGGCTACTCCCACTTACAACTACGGTCAGCAGGCTCCAGTCAATAATTATGGTGGATCCTCGCCAGCAGGTAGTGGGTACGGAAGTGATAACTCCAAATGGGCGAAGGGAGGCAAGAAGGCAGCCAAGCGGGCCGTTCGTTGACAAGGACCCAAGTAACGGTTCGGTTGTACTTGTTAGTCGCGATTTAGAGTAGAAACAGCATTGTATTTTCATTTCTGCACGTTGATTTGGTTGCAAGTTTCACTCGATTCCTGTTCTTGGCCTTTGGTTCGTAGATAAGAATAGAATCCATACTTGATGAGGTTCATTGAGGTGTTCACACCATAACGTTAGTTTATATGAAAGAAGAAATACAGAGAAAACATCTAAGCAGATGAGAGAAAAAAAAGAAAACGTACAAATGAACTGGAGAAGGGAAGAACGCACTTTGAACAAACTGAAGCTTTGTCTCACACATAATCCTTCAGAAATTGTCAGCAGAATCCTCAGCAGGCGCTGGTGGCGGCATCGCAAACAAACTATACGGCGTGACTGGAGAAACCGCCACGGCCTCCCCTTGCACAGCCGTAACCTCCTGCCCCGCACCAGGTGCAGTCAAACTCTCTCGCCGTGGATTCCGCCCCCCTCGCGTCTGCGTCGGACTCGATGACACCTCCCTGATCCGAACTCCGGACCCCGGGAAACTGCTGCTCCGACTGCTTCGGCTGCCCAGACTACTATCACGCTTTCCGCGCACAGGGCTTGATGCGGCCCCGGTTACAGGCATGCTGAGCAGGCTCTCGAGCTCGCTCTCCATGTGGTCATACCGCGCCGCGTCCGCCTGCCGGGTTGCGAGGCGATCGCTGATGCGGAGCTGAGGTCCCGTCGCGGGACCCGCGTGTGTGCTGCTTTCGATGCTGCGACTGCGCTGACTGAAGGAAGCCACGTGGCTGCTGCTGGGTGGTTGTCGTGGGGTTGGGGGCGTCATGCTAGGAGGAGGGGGCGGGAATTCAGGTGGTTGGGGACGGGCGACGGAGGGGGGCGGTGTTGAGCTTGCGGCCGACATTTGGAGGAGCATACTCATTCGTTGTTGACTTGCGCTCATGCCTGAAGTGGGTGTGAAAGATGGGCCAGTTGAGGCTGTGGAAGGATTTGTCGGCATATAGTTGCGCTGGGTTGATGAGGTCATACCGGCGGGTAGTGGAATGGCAGGTGATGGGGGAGATTTCTTTGGTGCAGTAACGCCGGGTTGGGACGGCAGGGGTGGAGGTTGAGTAGCGAGAGACAGGCGCCGTGGATCCAAGTGGCCCAAAGTTACGTATCCGATTTGGCCGTTGGTTTTGTTCAGTCTGGGTTGCATACACGTTGAGATTCACTCTCAACATACGGATCCAATCAACTCACCCAAATCCAAACTCGTCGTCAAAAATCCACCAAAGGCTGAACCAGTCCCCCTTCCGCAGCTCTACTTCGTTGACAGCGCGCGGTTCGTAACCAATTTTCACAAGCAAACATACGGCCGAGTTTCCAAGAGTCGAAACAATCCCACAGAGTATTCCTGTTATTTGGATATAAAGTCTTCAGACTCTAGACAAGGTCATCGTTTGGCAGGGGTCCATTGACATCATCCAAAGATCTTTCTCAAGCTCGCTCAGATTCAACTGGTACCTCTTCAATCACTGTATTCGCTTTGGAATGTCGTCATAAACCTACCACACTTCTTTTTAACAGAATACTCGAGTAGTTTCAATTCGCGCTGTGTCAAAATCAGGCCAGAACTCAGTGTATCGTGCTGCGTGCTGAACAGGCTATCCGTGTCATTCCCAGGTGCTCGACCAGATGCGCCCGAGACTGAAGAGTCGTATTGATCCGAGAGGTCCTTGTTATAGTCGTAATTGAGCATTTCAAGCAAAGCATCCTGAAGAGCGTCTACGACAGCCGTGAATGCGTTTTGGAGCGAGGCAAACGTGCCGTTGAAGGGAGAGTCAGCCTCGGCGCGCGAGAGGGGGAGACGTGCCGTGTTGGATTTGACAGCGTCGGCGAGATATGATTGTCGCCAGGCAAATTCAGATATGATATGAGACTTATTGTCGAGCGTGCTTGCATCGATGGGGTTGAGCGTGCATCGTCCTTCTGCAGGATCGAATGTGACCAGGCCAACGACGAGGGGTTTCGTCTCAAATCCAGGAGGGGGCACCGTGGGAATGGCCTCGTATGTCCACGCATCGGCAGGGTCACGTGCAGATGCGGCTGCCTTGCGCGTGAAGACCCATTTGCAAGAGGGAAGGGCGAAGGAGAAGGCGAGGACGGGATCCGAAGCAGCCGCTATGGACGAGGAGGTTGCGAAGGAGGCGGTGGAGAGAACGGAGGCAGCGCGGCCATTGGTGCGAGTGGAGGAGGCCGTGTTGGACCGTTCGAGCGAGATTCGCGTGGTACGGGTGTTGGAGTTGGTGGTGGCAGATGTTGTGGAGGCCCGGGCAACCGAGTGAGGTCCAATGGCCATGGACAGTGGAGACGTGGTATTGGCGGAGATTCCACCACTCAACGGCAATGCTGGCACTGAAGCAGTGGTGGCAAGCCGCTGGCTCATCCGCGCATCAACGCTCTTGCTCTTGCGTACAACAGGCTGAGGCACAGGGGACAGTGCTCCACTAGGCCGTCGGTTTCGGCTGGGTACCACTATTACGTTGTTTGGATCGTACTCGCTGCTCGGGCCGTTCCCCATCCCGTTCAAGCCTGGATCACGAAGAAATTGGGGGACAAGAAAAAGTGCCATCACCTGCCAATCTCCCCTCTGTTCTTCTCGTCGTTCCTTCTTGTGACACTTACTTGGACTTCTCGTGTACTGGAACCCATACCTTAAAATCGTCGAGTAAATCTTGTGAGAGGCTGTTAGTTTAATTGGATTTTCTCCCGCCAAAGTCGCCTACGTGATCCTGTTATCATCACACTAGATCACTTCTCAGCGAGTCTACATATCAAATCTGCCAGTGCGACGCCTTCAAATACAGTGAAGATCGAAAATTCATTGCGCGTTTCATGATACTGACATCTGCAACAAACGCAGGATCACATTTAAGCACCTTGTACTTCTGCATGTTGTAGTGCTACGAGCCAGTAAGCTAGTACGGTAGATGTCCCTCTACGCAACTGTGACTCCTAGTTGCGGCTACGGCATTCGTTTCCGAGTTGCGATCTATTGCAACTTTACCACCTAGAGGCGACGCACGGTGCCTATTATGATCACGATCTTGCCCCTGCTTGAGTCCGACCCATTCTTAGCCAACCCTCTACAAATACTCTTCTGTATCAACTCGCCCGGATTCATCCTCGTAGTATGCTCATCATCTACCTCTGAACGACATTTTACAAGCGTTGGGCTGCCGATCGACCACTGCCGTAGTCAAATTTCCACGGTTTTGGAAGACTTGCTCATTCCGCCCGAGTTACGCGTCGAGGGGGGCGGGTTGGAATACCAGCCGCCAGCCGTAACCAAGAGCCCAACGGTGCTGGAGGCACCCGTCTTCTCACAAAAGCGGTGGATAGTTGTGGTGGATATGGGTGTGGGGTGGGGATGGTGGCCAAGAAGCATCTTGCGATTTGCATATCCTGGAGGGACAGAAACAAGAGCATCCATTTTCACCGTCACCGCCATTCACGCCACAATGTGGCATCTTTGTTGCATTGTTAGGACGGTTGTGTTTTTTTGGTTTTTTTGCTTACTTGTTCTACAAGTTCCGACTGGCAAGGGTCACTCAGTCACTCATTCCAGCTTTTTTTCGTTCAGGACAGGGAGCCAAGTTGGACAGCGTCGTCCTCATGCTTATTTCTTGGAGGAAATTCGTGCGATTGGAATAAAACTTCAATTGTGTTTTCAGTACTCAAAGAACGAGAAAGGGCACCACTACCAGTAAATGAATCAAAGTGAAATAACCTTTTTCAAAACATCCATTCCTGTAATTGGCTGGTCAGTTGGCACCATCTGTCAGATGGAGGTCTAAGAGAGCGACGATGTTACAGATATCGACATCACTCACATGACCGGCATTATAAATTCTCAAGTAAGTAAAGCCTCGCTCACTCGCCATCAGTCCAGCCGGAACATCGCCAACACGATACTCCTTCAACGCCCCTTGAAGCCCTTGAACACCACCCCATGTCATATTCCCAATCGCACGCTCAGTTCCTGGATAGTTGATGCTCAAATCCAGGTCTCCTTCATAGACCAGGTATCCAACACCCGCAGCGAGGATGCCCGGGATGATGGCAATCGGCTCAGGCAGTGCTGTATCGTTCAGGCGGTCCACGCGGTTGTCGCACGCCTTCCAGCGGTTGTGACTGCCGCGTTCTCGCTGGAGAGGATCCACGTGGATAGCGCGGCGCACGTCATCCCGCTGTATATGTTGTGTAAATAACTTCCTCGAATTCAGATGAAAACCGAGAGCTCACGTCCAAGTAAACGCTCAACCCAGGCCCCCCGATCAATGCGTCATCCACGCACTCTTTCTTGTAATTCAATCGGTCCAAGCACTTTCTCCCATCTCGCTTCGTCTGAACGACCCACTCATTCGCATAGCGGTACATGGAGCAGCCATACGGCTTGCCCGTGGGCTCCTCACTGTCACCCATCTCGCCCCGGCACGCTTCCGCCACTCGCGCGGCTTTCTCCAAAGCTTCCGCGTCAGCACCAAAGAAGCGAACCTCGCGCAGGTAGTCGAATGCGGCCACGGCGTCAAATTGGTACCGCCATGAGAGGACGGGGTTACCGACACCGACGCCGAGGAGGTGGATGCGCGGGGAGGGGGCTGGGTGCAGCACTTGTTGGGTAATGATGTGGCGTGCAATCCAGGGGGCGTAGACCCCGGCGTAGGATTCTCCGGTGATATAGAGGGCGAAAGATTGGAGCTCGGGATATACTTCGTAGAAGTGGGTGAGGAATGTGTAAAATTGAGAGGCGACTTCGTGTTCGTCGCGGGGTCCAGATTTTGGTTTTGTGAAGGAGAACCCGGCACCGGTAGGTTGGTCCACTATAAGAAGTGAAAGTAAGTCAAGCGGAGCGCCTATTCGAGGTGGCGTTCAGTCACCGTAGAGCATGTTAACTTCATTGTGCCAACTGTATGGGTTCACGACTAGCGATCCATTTGAAGCGACAGAAAAGGGTCCATTTTCCGTGAATTGGCCAATCATGGACGAGCTGGAGGACCTGTGAGTTGCGTCGCGTATACGTTTGCGCGGTTTGCGCGAAACCCACCATCCCGGACCCCCGTTGATCCAGATGACAAGTTTGTCGCTGCCACCAGTCTTCGTGGTAGGGAAGTACCAGTAAAAGAGATATCCGTCGCTGGTCTTAAGTTGTCCATTCGCAGGTCAGAAAGGCGAGGAGCACGGAGAGTTTCTGAAGTACTCGCCACCGGAATGTAGCCGGAATAGTGACCGTTGAGTGAGTTGGAAACTTGCGCAGTCTCTCCAGGAAGTGCGACGACTGCGTGGTCAGTGCGATGGACTGAAAAGTGTTAGGCGCTCTAGGCAGGAACTGGAACTCACTCCTCCTTGAAGTCTTTGGGGACATGAGAAAAATAGACACGGCGGCGACGGTGACAAGCAGAAGCACGATGACAGTCCAGACGCTTCTGCGGCCACTAGAGTGGCGGGACCTGAAGCCATGGTGAACAACACTTGGAAACCTACGGTCTCACTCGAGGAAACATAGGGATAAGGATGCTTACGATGTCTGTACGGATGCATCCGGTGGAGCGGATGCAAGGAGAGGTCTAGTCTCAGTGCTGGTTGCCATATTGAACAGTGATCAAGCCTTGTCAACAAGCCACGAAATACAAGTTCTTCCTTCCTGTGCAGTCTGAAGGGACTGTGTTCAAAATTGCTCAAAATCCAACACACATAGTTTTGGTAGCTGTGTCAAAGTCCATTGCATCGCCTCGTCATGAAGAATGCTAATTTTTTTATCGTGTATGTCATTGCTCGTCGCATCAAAAAAACAAATATCAAAAAAAAACACGTGGTGTCAACCTTGTTCACAGTGAAAGTATGGAGATATCGCCGGTAAGATTGCAGCGTTACTATCAAGTGAGATAAATTTTGTGAAATAAACAAGTGTTTGAGCGTATGTATGAGGAATAAAAGCGTATGAAGCAAATTTGATACGGAATTATTAGTTTGCACGAAAACGCATGCTGAAAAAAAGATGGGAAGGAATGGGAGGTTCTGAGTTTTGTTGGTTTCGTGTGTGATTCCAGGCTGCTGATAAATTCCCCTCATTTCAAACAAAACCCATAGCCAGATGCTAGTAAA
This sequence comes from Chytriomyces sp. MP71, assembly GCA_025201725.1. NCBI lineage: Eukaryota > Fungi > Chytridiomycota > Chytridiomycetes > Chytridiales > Chytriomycetaceae > Chytriomyces > Chytriomyces sp. MP71. The sequence goes on from MU614642.1 coordinate 50,905, forward strand.
TATGAAAGGGCGTTTATTTTGCCCGTGCCAACGCCATCCCAATCACCTTGTCAATCGCCGTCGCCTCCCAGACTCCCTCTTCATCCCCGACAAGCCCACCCCGATGAAGGAACAACACCCCTTCGTCCATATAAAACAGCACACCCTTCCCAGCCCCATCTTCCTCCCCAACCAGCCGAAACAAGGGCTTCCCGGACGCATGTACGCGACGATCCGCCGGCAAAAGTGCAAGGCCCACCTTCCCCGCTGCCCGCTCCACAAGCTCCCGAAAACCATCCGCAGTCTCCTTTCTCCGCATCAACTCCGGCTTCCCCGTCACTTCCTTCTCCACCTTCCTCGCCGTCGCCGCCCCCGCGCCGTCCTCCCCTCCCCGCTCCGCTTGCGGCACAAGTCGAGGTACGGGGCCTAAACTCTCCCCCTCGCGCAAGGACAGGCTGCGATTCATGAGCTCCAAGCCAACCTTAAATCCCTCCACGACCCCTGCCCAGTCCGCGACCCCAGCTTCGTCAAGCACGTTGCGCCACGCGCTGTACCAGCGCGACACCTCATCAAACGAGACGCCAGGGCTCGCGAGCCACAGCCAGAGTACTTGAATCCACTTGGGGAAGAACTCCGTTTCGAGGAGATGCGCGAAGAGGTGTTGAGGCACAAGGGTGCGCCACGCGAGGGCCTGCAGTAGGGGGGCGTTGTCCTGCGCGGCGGGATTGATGGTAAACTCGTGACGCAGCGTGCCAACAAGTTTGGGGAGGATGCCCTTATGAATGAGTGAGGCGAGCTGTTTGGGGGTGAAGACGTCGACCCAGGGTTGGAGGAGCGCGAGGGCGCGTGGGGTGTCGCGCGGATGCCAGTCGACGAGATAGATTGAGAATTTGCTTTTGATGGGGTCGCTGAGGCGCTGCGCGAATGTGTCTGGAATGACGGGTAGCCAGGGGAAGAGCCACGTATGCGGGGGTGGTTCTTGCGGATTTCGCGGGTCCCAAGATTCGATTTCGCCAAGCAGTTTGGGCAGGATAAGTTGGTTGAGGATGTTGGCGTGGAGCCAAGGAGGGAGGAGGTGAGGGGCCGCTGCGTTGGCGAGCTCGGGGAGGCCGCTTGAAATGATGATTTCGGGGGACGGCGACGAAGGATACCAAGCTTCAATGAAAGAGATGACAGCGTCTGGGTTTCGGGGAGTCCAGCGGTTGCTGCAATTGGTTTTGCGTGGTAAGTCCTACTAAAAAGTGAGAAAATAAAATGAAACCAACTTGACGTCTTGCCGGACTTTGGGCAGCCACAAATGGAACATCAAGTATTCATAAGGAGTCATGCTTCGCATATTGTCAGCCGACACGCGGCCTGAAGCAGCCTCCGGCTCGTTCCGTTTAGCTGAAAACCGAAACAGGGTCCTCCAACTTCGGAAATGGTTCAACGCAAAAGTGGGATCATCCAACGGCGACCAATCCACCAACATGCGCTTGATGAGCGGTGTCATGACCCCAACAACCAGCGTATCCAACCGATGCTCCACATATTCATCAAAGAATTCCGTCTGCAAGCGGTGAAACGAGGTTGAAAACGCAGTCTCCATCGCGTCGGCGATGACCGCTGCCGCACCACCCAGTTCCACTGAAAAATCTCTGCGCTCGAGTTTCTTACCCGCCTCTACAATCTGCCCCACCACCTCCTTCACCGCCAACAACCGCGCCTTCTTGATCTCTACCATCCTCGCCCTCCGCTCAAGCGCCGACACCTCCCCCTCCACACGTTCCGCCTCTTGCGCCTCGAGCTGCATAGCCCGCGTAAGTCGCACGAGGTCCATCTCAGCTTCGCTCGCCATGGTGCGTACATTGTACCGCAGCTCGAGAAGATGTTGCGCGCTCTCCTTGAGAGCCGCGATGCGCGCCGCGCTCGTCGCCTCCGCAACGCTGTCGAGCTCACGCGCCCCCTGAGCGCCCGTCATATCAATCACCTTGGTTTTTACCGCGATGGGCGCGGACAGCAAGGCGTTCTGCTGTTCGGCAAGGAACTGGTCCGCCGTTTTGTACGAGACCTTGTTTTTCTTGTTCCGGCGCGAAGCAGCGTCGTCCCGCTTCCACGCATCCGCAACCACCTTGTCCTCCTTTCGGCCCTTCTTCTTGCTTGGGCCTCTAACGTCCCCCTCCTCCTCCTCCTCCGAGGACACGTCCCCGCCCCGCTCCGCGCGCCGGCGCGCTTGCTCGAGCTTGACCGTCTCAGTGCGTTCGTCAAATCCGCGCGCACCGATTCCAGCGCCCTTGGGCCGTACTTTGACGTCAATGGGGTTCACGATGCCGGCGCCGTCTTTGCCGAGTCCGTGGCCAGGCTTGTAGCCCATCTTGAGGAGGAAGGACATGCCTTTTCCATCCTTGTCGAATTTTGCGAAATCGGCGTCGGTGGTGGGGTTGAGGCGACGTGCTGCGGCGGCAGCTTTGCGGGCGTCGAGAAGGATGGGTTTGGTGGATGTGGTGGAAGCCTTTGGGTTACCCTTTGTAGATTTGAACTGGGAGGGTACTGTTTTTTCTGACCCGAGTCCAGCGCGTGAGGAAGAGGGAGTTGGAATGTCGTTGTTGTTGGGCGTCGAATTCAGCCCCATAAAGCCGGCCAAGCTTGTAGCGTTACTCATGCCCAATCCCAGCCCAGCTCCCATCTGGAGTGTGTCATCCATATCACGAGCATTCTCTTCCCTGGCTTGATCATCGAGGTCCATTGCATCCTCCCCGTCTGAATCTTCTGAATCATCCTCCTCACGTACCAATGAATCCTCCATCTGAGCCTTCTTTACAAACGCAATACCCTCGCCGAGTTTGCGCCGAGACGGAGCACCGCGAAATGAGTTTGGGGCCGGGTCGTCGTCTTCGCCAAAGACGCCGAGCGCGGCGTCTTCCTTCGTGAACCTCCTCTGCCTTCCTCCCCCTGAATCTGTGGTTTACGGGTTTCTGGGTAAGAAGGGACGGGAACTGCGCATTCCCTCCTCAAGCATCCGTCATCGCTGCATTACGACAAAACGTACTCTGAAACAGACGCATTTCCGCCATCTCGTCTGGGTTCATTCCCGCGTAATCCTCCTCGCCGCTGTTGTTATCGTCGTTTGACGAGTCGCCGTCATCGCCCCATGTCGCCTTCTTTCGTCGTCCCATTTCTCCGGCTTCAAACTTTTACATCAACAGCTAACTGGCACTTAAACGAGAAGACAAGGGGACCGTCCATTAAATGCGCTTTCTGTATTTAGACGGCGACCAATTGGAATGGAATGAGGAGGAGAAGGCATTTTTGATTGAGAGGTGGATCAAGGTTAGTTTGCTTCGCTAAGGGTAGGGTCGAACATGGTCAGCACTAGTAACTTGGATTTGGCGCTCAACGACCCATACCGACGGACCTCGATGCGGAGGTCCTTCTCTTAGGCCCACTAAAAGCCTCAAGAGGCAATCGTCTAACACATGTACAAAGGTCGATTTCGGATATGTCTATAAAAAGTATGGTGGATATTGTAAAGCATAGAAATAGAATGAGAACATAAAGGCTTGGCTGCAGCTTGGTAGTAGCTTGGCTGCCCGCAAACAAACAATCCCACCCAAAACAAAGCTTTCCTGCTCCCTGTGCATCATAACGTACTAATTTTTGGTTCCAAGTTTACCTTGGATCGGGACCACGGTTGGTCCATTTTGCAGCCGTCCGGAAGGAGCAACACTACAACTGCAGCCGATCCAAGCGCTGTTTCCCCTGTTCAACATTTAAATCCGACTCGGCGCTTTTTCCAGACCCCAAACGAGCAAAATGCGTCAATATCCTCCAATGCCATCGAGTCTGTGCATGGAAAAACGGGGCTTTCGCGCACTTTCCAAAAACATCAAACACCAAAAGGTCTACTCTAGCATCGCTTGTTCAAATCTTTCTCATGGCCTCTCATTGTTGGAGGTCTCTCATATGGAGGTCGCTCAGAATGGGAGGTGTCCCTCAGTATGAGAGGTCTCTCATACGGAGATCTCTCATTATGGGGCGCCTCTCATATGGAGGCCTGGAGGTCTTTCATCATGGGAGGTCTCTCGTGGAGGGAGGAGGAATTAACGAGATCGCAACACTTTGACCCATTCTCCCCTGTTCTCCCAGTTTTTCTTTGTCCCCTTATTGCCTTTTCGTGCTTTGTTTGGTTTAATAGGAGACACGCTAAACCACTTGATGGGACTCCTTCGCAGCCTTGACCGACTGACAACAATACCATAAAACATAAAATAAATACGCTATATAAAACTTGCCGCATTAGTCGTTGTTCCGAGATGCGTGTTGGTTCCCAGCTCGGATGACCTAGCGTCTGAGTCAGGCGCCACCGAGTTCCCTTTATCATACTTGGTTGTTTGTTGCTTGAATCGTGCCTTTTAATGCAAAGTGTGGCGATTTGTCGAAGCACGACTCCGACCTGGGACATAGGTACAAAGCGCGTCGCAATCGGTATTGCTATTCATTGTAAGTTTGGTGCTGATTTATAAAAGCCGCAAGATGCGTTGGGGGATCTTCCCTGACTTTCCATTGACACTTCCTGAAGCACACAGCGGTTTAGCAATTCAACTCATCCTATCTAATGAGGCTTTTTTCCTCACGCCTATTTGGACGTGCGAACAATACTCCTAGGTGCCCTTGATACAAATTCTGGTTTGTAAAATCCTTGACTGGGCGAAGTTGGATCACCTTTCACACACGTCGAAATACATTTCTCAGGGTCTGGCGAAAGCTTGGCACAGCAGCTCACAGCAATTGCCAGCAGACTTCCATCAGTGTTACGGTGGCTTCCTAGTCTCTCATGGCCCTGTTTTGCTACCTTTCGAGCTGTTGGGGAAGCTTCCGCAATCTTTGGGGCTGTTGTATGGCGAGATTCCAGGCGTAGATGCAGTACTTGCGCGCCGTCATCTTGAAACGGAACGCGTTGTCGTCATGCATTCCGAGACGCTCCTTTGTGGGAGGCACGCTAAGGCTCGTTGCAATCTTTTCCCCCCTCTCTTTGTACTCGGCGCTTGTTTCATTTTCTATGTTATTTGTTCCTAAATGATGGCCCAATCGCGTACGTCCGCCGTACTCCAGCGCGACACGCTTTCGATTGCGGCTCCAATACGCGTCATTAAATTGGAGTCGCTTTGGTTGGTGATGCTTTGATTAAAGAGACTGGACCTACCATGTGTCATTTGCAGCTTCGGATGACCTCGCTACTTTTGCAGTACAAACTACAAGGCTTGGATGTGACAAGGAAGGTTACGGGCCTTTGACCGCATTGATGGTTCCTGGGATGCAATTTTAGGTTTCAATTTTATCTCCGGAAAGGTAAACTGGTTTTTTCCGCCAGGAATTAAAGAAGTTATAATTCTAATACAGATAAATAAGAATGAGAGGGAAGGAAGTCATGTTCTCTCATTCCTCCCCCTACTAACTTGAATTAAATTCAGTCCCACGACGCAGATGGAGCCAAATCGAAAAGTAAATCGTGCAATTTCCGTCTGAACGTTGTCCATATT
>MU614643.1:0-25622 GCA_025201725.1 Chytriomyces sp. MP71
GCAAACAAACCTCTACTTTCAAACCAGAATAGTATTGCAAGTTTGCCTGCTTTACTTTGAACAAACTTCCGCCTCCATTTCTGATGTGCTGTTTCTCAGTTATTGTGCTATTGTCTCTGGCTTTTCTTCAGAACGATTCTGTTGCTTTGTGTTGACAATGCATCAATAGTGGATAGCAGCTTGCCACCCATGTGACACACATGAAAGCTGTCCAAGCAGTTGCGAGGCGCCTTGTGTTTGTTTGGAGCCTGCAGCCTTCAAATAATCAACATAGCTTTTGAAGAAAGAACAAAAAAAATGAAAGGTCTCACATCGACGAGCCTGAACGGCGCCGGGCTGGAGGTCCGCGTTACCCACACATGATGGAACCTTGAGATCGTGGACTCACTGACGAAGGCGACAGTTGCGAAACTCCAAAGCCACGGCGTGCGCGCAGGAGACATTAGTGTTCGCGAAGTTCCTGGAGCCTTCGAGCTTTTGCAGCCAAAGCGTCGAGCGAAGATGTGGACGCACTGGTTGCGATAGGATAAAGGGCCGCGGGTTGTTTGCCGAAACAGCCTACCTACATGTTCAAAGTGGGCTCATCCCACCAATACTTTACAGACACTATGCACTTTGAGTACATTGCGGACGCAACTTGTCAGGGACTCATGCGCGTTGGCCTTGACAGTGGCTTGCCAGTCGTGCTAGGCGTGGAGGAGCAGGTAGAACGCTATGTCCCTAGGAGTTTCGTTATGTCGCGGGCTTATACGAAATGGCGTATTTGCATCTTATGGATCGTGGATCGTGTCTTGGCGTGGAGAGGCGGAGTAAGTGCGATATTCACCACGTCGCAGAAACCGCGCGTACTTCTGCAGTACGTTCTCCACTTGTGAGATGACGAAAATTGATACGAGAGGAACGCAAAAGAAAGACCGCAAAGAAAGATGCGGAGGCGGAAGGTGGCGATTTGTTGCACGACTCATGGGCATGTACACCTGATTGCAGGCCCTCTTGCGCGCTGGTATTGGAGGCTCCAACAAGGATTCAGGACACAATCATGACGAGGACTGGGGATCTACTGATGTCGAAATGGTGAGGCTTTCCTACCAGTTCATTCCATATCGCGATCCTTACTTTTTTCGCACCTGCCAGGCACTATTGAACAAGAACAAAAGATAAAAGTGCTTTTAATTGGACGAACGACGCAGGAGCTTTTGCATTTTATGGTCTGTAGTGCATTTGCAAAGTACTGGCAGATGCGTGGGAGGGATGCGCTTAACTTTGTGGTGGGTTGTGTGAACAAGGTTCTGCGACTGCAAGTACTTGGGGCAAAAGACGCGCTGGACGAATATTGTTTGAAGGGAATGAGAAAGTGCGGGCATTCTAAGCTTTATGGAGCTGTTTATCTACCTGAAGAGTTGCGTCACGTTGAGGAAAAAGGTGCTGTGGAGTTCGGAGTTTCATTTTCAATGCCGACCAGTACCCCAAGGCGGCCGGGATCAACCATGAGAAGGTATAATGCAAGTAAGAAGGAAGGATAGAATTCAAATAAACTTGAGTCAAGAAGAAATGGCTACTAAAATTTTTTGGTCGACGTCGTTTGGCTGGCTTACAAATCGACATCTGCAACTTGATTAATGTTCAAATATCTCGTACGGTGGGCAATTCCTGTTCTCAAAACCTTTGATCTTGACATCGCAATCGGTGATTCATGGGTATTGGTTATGAAACGGTGGGCGAATTTCAAATCTATACACCGCTCAAATCATTCCTCTCCAAGTTGGTGCAGCCCGACCAAAGCTTGATTTTCAAAGACTGGGGGACAAGACGCTTGGATGAATCTTGTATAAAGGGAATGAGTAAAAGTGGACATGTTGCTTTTGCTGGAGCGTCATTCATGAATGTTATGATCACCAATGAAAGGACCCTTCCCCAGTCTTATGCTTCCAAATGCTCAATACGTCAAACTAAATGTTTGATCCTCCTCATATGTCAACAGTCTCTGTTACCTTCGTAGCACAAAGAACGAATTGGTGTGTCCACGCATGCAAATGAGCCCGTGTACTTTACCCACGTTTGTCACTGTGAACGAGCACATCCACAAGGGAGGAACCCCCTGTTTCTGTCAAGGACATTATATAATTACTCTCGCCAACCACTCGTTCGCCACTCCTTCTTCAAATAACTGTAGCAACGAAAACCCAACAACCCAACATTGGTAGTGGCAGGCATTTAGTTAAGTCCTGCCCTAGTCCAACAACAGATTCCCGTCAACGAGCCTCTTACAGGAAAGCACGACGCATAGATTCGAATCCAACCCCTTTCCCGCCCAAATCATGCGGACGATGCATCTCAAGGAAAGCGGCGTGTTCGCAACTCGCATTTTCGGTCGAACCTGACTGTCAAACCCGCGTGCAGCCTACTTCGCTGTCCCAGCTCCGCATACCCGAAGTCTTTCTCCCTTCATACATTATTTTCACTTTTATTTCTTCTTTGCTGAAACACCCGCGGTCATGGCACTAGAAGGGCTCGGCCCCGCCAAAGACGCTGAAACGGGTGAACCACCACTGCCAATGCCACCCCCACCTCCACTCAATCCTGCAGCCGCAACATTCAGTCCCTTGTTTGTCTGAACAGTATTTGCAGTATTCGATGCAGTTGAACCAGCTACAACTTTTTTGCGGCCGGAAGTACCCAAGTCTTCCAAGCTTCCCCTGGGTGAAGCTTGCTTTTCTTTTGATGCGGCTGTGTTTCCTGTGGTTTGAGACAGCTTCCCTGCCGTTACGTTTGCCACACCTCCTTTGGATTTTCCGATGGGGCCGGTTGCCGCGGCTGCGGCTTTTTGTTGTTTTGTTGGGTTTGTTACTGTTTTTGTCTTCCCAATCAGGAGTTTGACGCATCAGATAAACAAGCGAACACTTGCATCCAAATTTGATCTTGTCTCCAATCTGATCCAAAAGAGGAACATAGACCATATCGTCGCTTTCCTCTGTTTCGTCAGGTGTCAGGTATCACGCGTCGTAGATGCCAACACTTGAAAAAACACCCAACCTCCTACAGCCTTGACCAAAATGTAGCTTCCCCGTCCTTCCAAATATTTGCGTGCGTACTCTTTGGGTTTCCCGTGCAGATCCACTACCTCACCCGTCTCAGTCGCAAGATCAAGGTGGTCTGGAGCTGGGCCGTGCGAGTTTCCTTCGAAGCAGACGCGTTTGAGGTGGGAGAGAAGAACAGCGTTCATGACATTGGGGTTGATGAGGCGTTCCTCGTTTGCTATACGAGGTTTGTGTGAAGGGCCGGGAAGAGAAAGGATAAATGCCTTTTGAAGGACAACGCAATCTCATCAAGGACGCTGAAGGTGTACCTCCAAACTTGATAGTGCAAAAGGGCATTGTGTATCAGGGTGTCGGCTGGGGTTTTTTTGGCTAACTTGAATGGGAAAGGATTGTCAGGCTCCGTTTCAAGCGTTTGCTTTTTGTCCTTTATTTCTAGTGGAAATGCAGTTGGCCTGAGTTCTGAGAAATTACAGGTTTGGAACTTGCTGCCGATACGGGGTTTCTTTATTCGTTTGATGATTTTCTTCCCATTGAGAAGTCGGTCAAAAGGAATAAATCAGAACTAGTTTATATTATCGCTTCATCTGTTAGGTTTGAAGCTTGGTCAGAAGAAGCCCATGGTCGCGAGTTACGATATGCTGCGGTGCAGCGGGACACGTAATGGAGTGGGAGTCGTATGAGCCTGGGTGTCACCACTTTCAATGAATGACGAGTATTTTGTGGAACTTTCACACCCAAAGGTTTTAATTCAGTTTTATAAATACCACTCAAACGGACGGCAATATGACCATTCAAATGTGCAGGGCCAGCACAGACTCCCCCGCCACAATCCCAATCCACTCTTGCATCCCACCGGTCCACGATACATTGGAAATACCTTCCTTGGCATCATATGTCAACATGGCATCTGTCATGACCCGCGTTGATGTCGCCACCGCCGCCGACGCCCCCGCCGGATTCGCAGCCGAACTTGAAGAAGAAGTCGCACATGCTGTATCCCACACAAATGCGAACCCATCCTCCCCAACCGTAACGAGGTGATCGCGGCTATGCGGCGCCCATGCGATCGCATTCAAACCAGCGGCGCGGTGCGCAGGCAGTTCAAGTAAGGGGGCGCTGGGCCTGCGCGTGTCGAGGAGCACCACGCGGCGGCCGTCCATGGCGGCCATGTAGTGCGTGTCCTGCTTGTTCCAGGCGAGGCGGAGGAGCGGGGGCTGCGCCATGGTGTTGCCTGTGAGGGCAGGCACGGTTTCATAGAGGATTGTGCTATGGTCGAGGGCACGGAGGTCAAAGGTGCGCAGGGAGCCGTCAGCGCCGACGGAGGCAAAGTTTGTGGAGCTTGTAGGGTTGAACGCGACGTCGTAGACAGCTTTGTCGTGGGCAATTAGTTGTGTTTTTTGCTCCATTTTCTGGTTTGGGGTGGAGGAGGCGTCAATGGGATGAATTGTGTGTGATGTTGCAGTTGGTGGATTTTTCTTCCCTCGTGCATCCACCCCGCCCAAAACAGAATAATCGGTGCGCGATCACAAATATCCTTGACGCTGTATACAAGCTCAAGTTCATGAATCGCGTCCAAAAGTTGAGCTCGCTAGCTCCTTCGCGCGCGCACCAAACAGTGCCTCTCGATTAAAAGGTATTCTTACATTAATATCCCATACGGTGCAGGTTGTATCGATCGAGCAGGCAATGAGGATAGAAGGGTCCGAAGGACACCAGTCGAAAGCGGATACGGGAGCGTATTTTCGGTTGGACGAGGTGAGTGTGCCGGAAAGGGTGAGTTCGCTTGAAGATTCTGAAAAGGAATGTATGCGCATGTGGTCTGAAGAAGATGCGAGCAGGTTCTGTGTTATGGTGGATTGGGTTGTCCAAGCATGACCACCTTGTGAGACACAGGGGGTTGGAGCGAGGTTACCTGAGTGGCGGAGTAGGCTGAAGAGGGCATCCAGACAATCTTTGTTACTGGAAAAGGCACTTTTGCGGAAGCCGATACGACGAGCTGGGAAGCATCGTGGTTGAGGCCGAGCACTTTCACGTGGTTTGCCGCGTTGGAGGCGGTGACCAGCGAGCCCGTGGCCAGCCTGAACGCACCCTTCTGCTGCGACCAGGCGAGCGCGTAGAGCGGGTGGTTCGCAGCATACTTGACTGTGTGTTGGTGCGGCTGTTTCATTCTTCGTCCCCGCTTTCGCCACCCTCTTTTTTGCCGCGTCCGCGCGCCGCCCTCAGCTGCAACACTGGCCCATTATACTGCATTCCGCATCGTCGTGACATGCGCACGGCGCAGGAAAGGAGAGTATTAGGCGCGATGCTTCGGTTGCGCGACCGGTGCATGCTTGTGCCGTGACGGACGCTCTCACCTACAGTTTCTCGCAAGTCGGGTGAATTTGTGTCGTGTGGAGGCAGCAGATCGGCGTGACGTGAAACAAACAAGAAAACCAGCGAGGCCAATGAGTCACCACCTGAATGGACCGAAAGTGAGCTGGGGCGCCGTGTCTGGTCCTGACGTGAACCAGGCGGCGCAGACATTTGGAGCGGAGGTAGGCGGTCGGATGGGTGGTCGTGCGCCGGGAGTGGCTGCGGTGCGCGGAGCAGCGGTGGGCGCGGATGCTTCTCGTCCCGCGCCAGCGACTGTTCACGCGGCGTCCTCCTCGTCGTCTCGCAAGCGGAAGGCTCTCGACGAGGACGACGTCGACATGGACTCGTCGCGCTCATCGCCACCCTCTGGTCCCACTTCGCACCGGAACCTTTCGCTGTCGTCGCCAACGCAATCCCAGCTTGGAAAGCGCAGGTCCACGGTCGAGTCTGCCTTTACAGTCACTCCAGCAAAGAGGATCAAGCTCGTTTGGGACTCGGATCCAGCATCGCACAATCTTGTCACACTTCCACATCATGCGCAAAACCACGGCAACTCTTCTTCTACTACCACTACTACTACTACTACTACTGCAGAAGAGCGCTCCCTCCCTCTCGCTCGCATTCTCGAAACTCTCTCCAAACAAGAACTCCTCGCCGTCATCCAGGGCCTCGTGTCAAACGATGAATCCCTCTCAGCGAAGACGGCCTCCCTTATCCCCCGCCCCTCCCTCGACTCCGCATCTCGTCACCTCCTATCTGTCTTGCGCACTCTGGAAGAAGCGTACCCTTATTCCAAGGAGTCTGGCTTTGACAGGACCTCCGATTACGCTTTTGGCCGAGTTCGTGCAAGGGTCTTGGAAGTTGTGGAGGTTCTTGGATTGTATCTCACGCATTTTACTGAACCATGTGAGTTGTTTATTTGATGGGAAGCGACTGAGGCGTGAGCGTCATTGATGGACGGAACGAGCGGAGACCACACGGAACAGGACGAATCTCTTTTTCGCCTTTCCATTAAGATACATTGCAAGAATCAGTTCTTTCTAATACCAAAACATGGAATTGTAGGTTCATATCCATCCAACCTGACACACGAATACCCATCCCAATCCTTTGACTTCCTTAAGACGGCCACGTCGCTCTTACTGCAGATTCCGCGCTTTGCGAGCACGCACCGCAACGAGGACAGTTTGTATGAAGGTTGGCGGCTGCTGGCGCGTGCCTACCGTGTCGCCTTGCAGGAGTGTGCGCGCCGTGTCAGGGAAGAAGGACGGGTGTTCCCCGCTGGCCTTGTAGGGGGTTGGTTGCGGGAGCTGCATGGGGCCGGCGCGGCAGTGGAGGCGTGGGGAGTGGAGTTTGGGTTTCGGGAGGCCGTCGAGGAGTTTGTGAGGGGTGAGTTGGGCGGCATCGTGCATCATGGCTCTTCTACTCCAACTTCGTTGTCCTCATCTTTGTCTTTATTTGGGTCGGCGAATTCGGCGTTGGGGGTGCCAGGTTCACCTTTGGTGCTTGCCACAGCCGGTGCGGCGCGAGGCTTTTAGATATACAGATCCGTGTTTGTTGACGGGTAAGGGGAGTGGATGTTGATGGGGGATTCATATAATTTTTTTATTCTTCGCAGAATGCCTGGTTTATCGGATTTTAGCTATCATTTTTGGTTCCTATTAAGAGAAGAATGAACTGTCAAGCATCAAACCCTTCATTCCGTCACAAATCAAACAAGAAATTTAAAAGGGCACGTAAGCAGGAGGTGCACGAACAAAGGCTACTCGCAACTCATGTTCGGCCCATACAGTCCATCCAAGTTCAGCCACAATCTCCTTCTTGACGGCCGTGAGTTCTTTCCAGATAGCAGTCTTCTCGGCATCCCCACTAGCAACATTCTTCGCATCGGACAAGTATTTGTTGATGCTCTTCAACGCTGAGCCCAACATGCCCTGACTCTTCAAGCGCCACGTCCAGAGCACAAGATATTTTCCATCTGTGGTAGGCGGTGACGCGATCCAACGCGACGCATCCACAAGCGCCTGGTCAAACGCACCAGTCGAAACCGTCGCCGCATCCGCGTCCGCGTTGGACACAATCTTGTGCTTCAGAAGCCGCGCGCGCCAGAGAAGGACCTGCGCGACAGCTGTCTTACGCGTTTCCATGTCCTTCTGCTTTGCCTTCGCAGCCTCTCCGCCCGCGGCTAGGTCCACCTTCAATCCAAAATAGACGGCGACTTCAGTCTGGTCCACTGCCGCAAGAATAGTGTCAAGCGCCTTCTCCACATTTTGCACATGGTCGGGAGTGACGCTGGACATTTCATGCGCCTTGTCAAACTCGGTAGTGTACACCGCGAGACGGGCAAGAAGGAATGGGAGGTGGGACCCGTGCTCGGCAGTCAGCTTGGCCATCAACGCATCGCGCTTCACAAGGTCGTCTCCTAGCTTTTTAAGGTGTGCAATCTCAAGGTCGCGGATGGCCTCCGCGAGTTCGTCCTTCTTGACAGACTCAGCAGTGCTGGGCAAGACCGGAATGCTCGGCTGCGAGGCGGCATCCTCCTTTTTAGGAAGCTCCGATGGGACGAGATATGCTGCCTGAATCTTGGACGCGCCAATGTCGCTCACTTTGAAGCTTCCCAACAAGAGGTCTCCGGGGAGAGCACCTTTGGGCAATGCGCTGCCCTCCATCCCGCTGAGCCAGAACGTGGCTGTCTCACCGCGAGCTAAAGTTGTCGCAGTGAATTTATCCGTGCCGGCGATAAGGCTACCCAGGCTTTTGTAAGAGGTCAAAGTAACCGCTTTGGTGTCAAGGTCGACGAGAATGGGTGTCTGCTGCAGCTTGTCAAGAACCTCAAGGCTGCGCGAGACAATCTGCATCTTAGCCGTGTACGTGCCTTCCTTCAGCTTAACAGGGCGCGACTTGCAATCATGAACTGCCCAATATACAGAATTAAAAACGGTTCTGGCAATGATATCAGGGGCCACCCACCACTCTTGAGGGACTTTTGTGTGTCGTATACAAAAATGAACACTGATTCAAAGAAGCTATCATAGAACGAGGCCATCGTGCGAGGGTAGTATGGTAGTACGTTCCCATCCTCGGCAACTTTGAGAGAATACGTCAGCACGAGCTCATAGAGCTGTCTTCCGTCTGGGAGCAGGTCGCGCACTTTCAATGGTGCGATGGCAGCTTCTGTGGGGCGAAGAGACTTTTGGACCTTGTCGAGCGAGACGGAGACGGCACTGATGCTTTCAGTGCGCAGATGCGAGAGTATGTCGCAGCGAGTAAGACCCGCGTTGGCGGAGTTGAGAAAGATCATGTCACCGCTGCTCTTTGTTCCAAACTGGCCTTCAACAACGCTTGAAGCACTGACTTGGATTCCGTGAAACTCAACGTCGACAGAAACGACTGTAGTTCCAAGAGCGGTGCAGTATTGACACATGACAAACTGGAAGGCAATATCAGTTTTCTCTTTTGGCAAAGACTTCACAGACCTCTGCTGTAAAACCGGGGACAACTGGGAAAGACTGGCTCTTGACAAACTCTTCGCCTTCGACCCCGGACGTTGTCGAACCCAGCTGTAAGTACATGCCGCTCTCAAAAGCAGAATAGGGTGTCTGCGCATGAATCTGCTGAATGTTGATCCAGAATGCTGCATTTCCAACACGTTCTTTGGATCGGACAGTAACGGCTAATTTAAACGAGCATTAGCTTTGCGAGAGGGACATGGATGTTCGATGCTTGCTTACTTGCATAATTGGCACCACTCGGCACAGGAATCTATAGCACTCTCCTTAGAACCGGCTTCCACACAAAACGATAGCAAAAACTCACAAACTTCCTTTCAATCTTTCCTGATGTGAATTCTACATCTTTGTAACGCACTAATGCTCCATCTGATTCCGCCTGTCCAGCCTTACACACCGTGACAGGCACACGAAACAAGGGGCCCGCAGCTGGCAAGTTCACATCGTATCCAGAAACAAAACCAGTGTGCAGTCCCGCAGCCAGCCCAGTAGGGTCCGCATTGATCGCAAATGTGCGACCCTCACTTGCGAGCAGCACAAAGTCGGGACACTGAATCCAGGGCATGGACGCCTCAAGTCGCACGTGAGCTTCGTACTCGAGCCTCTTGGCTGTCGTCTCTGGGTCGTCCGGGTTCATAAACAGCGGCTTAACAGTAACCATGGGTCGCTGGATCGTGTTGGTTTCAACAGGGTTGCGCAAGTACAGCCCGCGTCCACGGTTGGCACCGCTGACACGAATTTCGTAGAGGACATCGACGTTGTGGCGCATACTCGCGAGGGAGAGGTGCTCCCAAGCTTGCAAGACTTGAATGAGTCCTGTCTGGAATGGATCACCGATTTGCTTGCTGGTGTTACGCACGGCTATGCCAACGCGGTATGGGTTGTACGGGATACGGCTTTGCTTCAGGCCCGAAACGAGGAGGGAAACACAGCCGCATGCGTTTGGGGAAGCCATGGAAGTACCGTTCATGAGTTGCACGGTATTTTTAGTGTAGTTCGGAACTGAGGTGATGGCACCTCCAGGTGCATACACGTCAACGCCAACGGCACCGTCGAGGGTTGGGCCCAGTGACGTGAAGGAAAAGGGGCGTTCAGGGACATTTTCCAAAAGTGCATACAAGGCACCAGGCATTTGCTGTGTCAAGTACGCGCCCACGGTAATGAGGCCGCTGTTTCCAGCTGATAGCAATTTAGTTTGCCTGGCGGTTTTTACGATTAAGCTTCGGGAACTCACATGGATGGCCAATGGAACTCAACATCGGACCTGAATTACCAGCCGCAGAAACGACAATGACTCCGGCCTTATTAATGGCATCCTCTCGCAATATTTCGATACAGCGTCCATAATCAAATGTGGCCCCGGGCTCGCCGTACGAGATGTTCGCTACATCGCACTTCAGACGTGCCAGTTCAGCGGCAGCACGTGACAGAGACTGTGGCGTCTCTTGAGAACCCAAGCGGCTGTCTCCGATTTTAAGGGAAATGATTTTTGCACCGGGAGCGACTCCGTTTTGGCGTGGGTCCGTTGGATGGTTCGCGGCGGCGATAGCTGCCACGTGAGTTCCGTGGGTTCCAGAGAGTGTCACGATACTGAGCAGATCACCGTCGTCATAGAAGTTTATGCTGAAGTTCAGATGCGAGTCATCACCAAACGACGAGTATTTGAGCTCGTCACTGTATCCCGCAAGAAGGTCAGTACCCTTGAAGTCTCCTGTTTCGTTGACATCAATAGCGGCACGCCATTTTGTGCCATCGTGAAACGAAATGACATCCTATTTTGGATGAGACGCGTCTCAAAACAAAGAAAGCGACCACACTCACAAATACGTGACCTGGGTCATCAAAGCTGGCAAACTGATCTTTAAGCACCTCAACCCGATCCTTGAGGTCTTGGCGTACTTGATACTCCTTGTCAGTGGGCTCAAGCTTGGGGAAGCGAGTTTCGTGGTCCTTCAGCTTCGCTTGGACCTCCGTAATGAGTGCATGGTTCCTGATTTCCAGTTTACGCTTGCGCTCCTTCATCACGGGGGTCTCGAGGTCTTTGGGAAAGAGTCCCTTGGCCAGCTTGACCCCAACCCGGTATTTTCCGGTTTGCGGATTTGGCCACTCGCTCGGGATAGTCAGCGTGCGTCCGCTGAGACCCTTCACGCTACCATCTTGATGAGGCTCCACTTCCGCGCGCATGTCAACGTCTCCCGAGCTATTCCGCGAGCAAGTTGAGCCAGCCACACAACCCCTTCTCCAACGATTGTCGTAATTACCCTGTGCAGTCAATGATCTCAATCACTTTAGGCTCTCCAGTTGTCGTCACTTGCATTCCTACAGCGCCAGGGTCCACGCCTTGCATTCCGCATTTACGAACAATGAGTCTCAAGCCACCAATTCAACACAAAGTCTGCAAACCAGTATCCAGTATGGCAATCACGGTCCCGCGGCCATCGAATGTTGGGAAATGGTCCAGAAAGGCGGAAGCCTGCGTTTCTTCCTTCGGAAGCGTGGCGGTGGTTGGGAACGCGGCCATTATTTTAACCTTTTTTCTTTTGTGAAGTAACGTTTATAAATTCACGGTGACAGGTCAAACCCGAATCGAGGTCCCCACCCGGACCCCCTCACTCCACAACGACATGATATCCAATCCTTCATCTACAAACCACATGTCATCATGAAGAATCACTTTGGGTTCCACATCCTCCTCCTCCGCAACTTTGCCGGCCCGATGCCCTGGAAGTGCTGGCGCACCCCCACTCTTCCCACCGCCTCGCGATCTCCACGGCGTGGGCAGCTCCTCATCCACTTCATCCAAGTCCATCTCCTCATCATTATCATCCCAGTCTTCATCTTCGTCCTCCTGCATAGCATTCGAGGTAGTCGTAGCGGAGTTCATGTTCCAGCAATGCTCGCTGTAAAACTGGCGCAGAGGGTAGAACATGCTGCGCGACTGTGCATGCCGCGCGTCGCGCTCGTCGTAACCATAACAAGACGAAAAAACCTCCTTGATACCCTCCAGGGTCAAGTTGGGGCAGTTAAGCGCGCTTAGGGAGGCGAGCTGGTGCATTTGGAGGAGATGATGCACCGTTGTGAGTGATACCGTTGTGTCGTTGATGCAAAGAGATGTCAGGGCGGGCATGCTATGCCGGGAGATGCAACGCAGCGTGTCGTCATGCATTTGAGACTGCAGGTTTTGGGCTTGTTTGAGGTCCCCACAGACTCGTCTTAACGAAGGACGCTTACCTGTCCATACAGATTCAACACCTTCACCCCCGCAAGCCCACCATCATCCAAACACTCCGTTAAAACGGAGTCAGGCAACAAGCCCAGCTCACACAGGGCATCTTTGTGCAAGTCAAGAACCTCTACCCCGCACACGTGTACCACTTCCCGCAGCGCGTCTGCCGTGAAGGCGGGACACCATGTGACAGCGAGCCGCGTCATCCTGCGCACTGAGGCTGGACGCGTGGCAAAGGCGAGCAGGGCAGCGTCGGTGAGGCTCTCGACGACTTGGAGTATGCCTTCGCAAGCATCGTCTTCAAAGACAATGCGCAGCATGTCGAGGTTCGGAGCAGAGTTGGCAATGTGTGCGCAGAGGGTGTCGGTAACGTCGCAGTCGACGAGGCGGAGGACTCGGAGGTTTGTGTGAGTCACTAGGGGGGTGCTCGCGTGTGTTGCAGTGGCGGCAGCGTCGGGTTGGTGATTCGGATACAAGATTGGAGAAAGGAGATGATGTAGGTGCTGGTCATTGACAATACCGGCCAAGCCCAAAAAGACCAGGTTGGGTGCGTTGTTCCAAAGAATGTTGAAGGCTGACATTGTCACGAGCGGGCAGTAGTCCACTGCTATAACACTCAGGTTCACACAGCTACGCGTCAAGATTAAAAAAGCGGCGTCTGTGCCGACAGCAATTCCATCAAAACGAGCCGCTTCAAGATGTGGAAGATTGGCGAAGACAGATGCCAACTTTTCATCACTGTCGAATGAGTCTGTGGTAGCAACAGCTTCCAAGTTGAGTGATTTAATGGCGAGGCCGTTCCGTTGATTTGGTGTGGACGATGACGAGTGGCAGGTCGGCGATGGTGAAAATTTCAAGATGCGCAGAAGTTCAGTCCAACACGGAATATACACATCTTCAGCCGTCAATTTTACAACGCGTGCAATTAAGGGTGCAAAGCAACGCAAGACTGCATACGGAATAGGGGTGAACAGCGCGCGTGGTCTATCGCCTGTCATGACTTCCGGCGGATGCACGTGTTGCAAGTGGAGGCTGTTTGATGTTTGAATGGTTAAGATACCTTTTTTGCTGCTCGTCCAAGAAACTATTACCTCATCAAGTTGGGTAGCAGCTCCGTCAACACGGCCGTATGCCTCACCCGCGTATCAAACGTGGGCAACGCGAGCCTTCGAACATGCGAACAGAACCCAAAATCCTGAATCGACTTAAAATCTACGCCCAGAGTATGCAGTGTGTTCCATGATGAAATGATGCCGACCACGTTGTCGTCATCCTGGTCTTGCGAAGCTGAGTCCATGGAGGACTGTTGCATATGTTGAAGAGAGGCCATAAATTGCAAGATTTGTGGCGGAATTGGGGGATCGTTGTCATTGAGTGGGCCGTTTGGGTCGAAGGGAATGAGGTTGGCCATCACGGGGGGCAATGGTACGGGGAATGGGCCCGTGATTCCACCAATTTGCATTCCACCAACCGCAGCCGGCTGTTGTTGTTGTTGTTGCTGTTGTTGCAAGGCCCCATTCAGCATCTGAGCCATGTCAATCATGTTTTCTGGGGAAATGTCTACGCGGGGAAGAGACGAAATTTGCGTAATTTCGGATTGGTCGATAGCCTGAACTAGATTCAGGAGAGATTCTGCTTGGGCTGGGGAATGACGCGCAACGGTGCGAATGGAGCATCTGTTTTGTAGGTGTTAGAAAGTTGATTCACTCAGCAACCAACTGACCTCAAGAATCGTCGCATCTGTTCTGGCGATGAGATGTGGACGGTATGCCCTGTACGCATAATTACATGAAATGTGACCGATAAAGTATATACAATTCTTACAGAGAGTCTGTACAGCTGCAGCGGACCATGCCCTGCACACGAGAGCGGCGTTAAAAAGGGTGTTGTTTGATTGGACGAAGGCGAGGATGAGCACGATGACTTCGTGCGGCAGCCTCGTCTTGGTCTGGTTGATTTGCAGTGGCAACGACAGAGAGAGCGAAGGAAGAAGCGCCGCAAACGACACAAAGGTTGGCTGGTTCTTATTGTCTGTGCAGTTCGGCTTTAGATTCCCCGTCTTCTCATCAGCTGAGCCCCCGTCGTGGCCTCCGCCTCCGCCAGAGGACACAGACCACCCAGAGGCCTCCGTCACTCCAACACCGCCACCGTCGTCCTCAAAGCTGATCCGCAGCGGCAGGCCGCCAGATCGCTGCAGCATCGCTCGCCGGTAGCTCATGAACATTTCTCAAAACTCCCACTTGGTTTGCGCGCAGAGATTTCCCCTCGTCATTTTTACCCTATCTCTGTCTCTTCACTTCTTAATACGAAAGGGCAATGAAATCACACAAACACGAGAAAAGAGGCCCACACACGAACGGCTGCAACACACGCTCACAGAAAATCACCGCTTGTAAACTTGCAGCTCAAAATACCGCGCAATCGGGTAAACGAACCCAGCAAATAAGTACACAAGCTCAAAACCTAAGTCACCGCCACCTGCGGCCTTTGAAACCACACCCACGTACCATACCTGACTCATTCCAAGCACAGCAGCCACAGCACTGACTAGAATTGTAATCCATCCAGCAATTCCAATTGGCAAGCGACGCGTGTCATTGTAAGCTTCGCTCGGGTAAACTCCCTTTCTGAACAAAAAGTGCTCCTCACAAAGGACAACAAAAAACATTGCCACCCAGTAAGACAAGATACTCAAAATGTTCTGAAAGATAGTGTAAAAGTTGGATTGGCCGGCAATGGCAATCACAGTGTAAACGATGGTGCTGATGAGAACCCATGCAGCACGCGGAATCGCCGCCAAAAAAGGGTGCAGAGCCTGGATCGACAAGGCTGTACTGTATGACGTCGGAATGTTGATGGTGACAGCACTGAGCGCCAGTAGCAACATACAAAAGATGGCAAAGCCGTTGCCGTATCGCTGCAGCACGACATACATCAGGTTCCCCCACGACGCTTCGAATGCGTCGCTCCAGTCCGGTTTTGCCTCGAATGCCGATGACAGCACAGCTCCCATACTTTCGACGAAAAACAGACTCAAAAAGTTGCCGAGAAATGTCATCACGAACACCTTGACGCGAGAGGTACTCTCCGGCAGCGTCATGTTGTAGTCGGACGCAATGGGTCCCCAACCCGCTGCCGTGCCATAGATAATGCTTCCAAAGAGAAGGATCGAGGTCACCTTGTCCTGTCCTTCCACCGTTGTTTCCGTCACCTTGTAGCTCCCAGACCCACTCGCATACATCAACACGGCAATCACAAACGTGCTCATCCAAATGTATCGTTCCCACACATGGATCAGGTTGTATCCAAACACACACACAAGCATCGTCACGAGCGCGATAATCACGATCCCCCACGTGAGCGCGAGACCGGGCCACAGTGCCTGCAGCGTTTGGGCACCAACCAGCACCGCAATGACGCTGAAGGCGAGCTGCGTGAGTACGTTGAGGAAGGTCACGAAGGCGCCCGCGGTGGGGCCGAAACTGAAGCGGGCGACCATCATTTGGCGTAGGCCTGTTGCGGGGCCGAGAGTGGCGAGAAAAGCAACGGTTGCGCAGGCGAGGGCGTTGAAGAAGAAGATGCACAGGAGGGCGTCTTTTAGGCCAAGATTGAAGACGGGGAGGGCGAATGCGCCTACGGGGGCGGTTGTGACTGCAATATTGAAGCCTGCCGTGATATTATGGTTTTTGGGGTGGTTGGGGTTAGGTTATGTACAGAGTCACTTCACATGGGGCATTGGGGGTTTGCAAGCCAACACGATTCATGTTCCTCCACCATGCAGTAGTGTGCATGAAAAGCTGAGAGAAATCTCGGCAATGCAGTGGCAGGCCATGCTAAGCCGTGTACTCGGGCTTGAAAATCCAAAACGGGAACAAGGAAAGGTGTCGTGACTCAACTGAACCACATGATCAAGTTGTCCCATAGATTCTTGTTGACTCGATCATGCGCAGGAACCCACTCTACGCCTCGAACCTCGGCTCCGATGTAGGCGAGCAGCTTGTTGATTTGCTTCCGGGCCCTTGAAAGTGCACCCAAGGAGCTGGCATTCTCAGACTCCATTTCCAGCTTCAGGGTGTCGGAGAGTTCCACTGCAGTAGACTGTCCGTTTTCGGCAACCAGAAACTGGTGTTGCTGGGTCATGTTGGTTGTGTGGACAAAAAGAAAAGGAGATCCGGTGAAGGCCGATTTGGATCTTGTCACCGACCCTTTGTCTGAGATCGAGCAATTGTAGCCATTTGTTGGCGCTGCGAATCATTTTATTTCTTTCAAAAAATGCTAAATAATAAAAACAACTGCGCACACGTCAAATTCAGTGCCCTTCAATCGTCGCGCGCGCTTCCCAAAATGCGCAAAATTGACAGGAAAAGATTGATCACGTCCAAATACAATTCCACCGAGGCAATAACTATAACAAGGTGGTATTAGACGCTAGCAATGTTGCCCAATTCAAGTGACGAAACTTACCAACGTCG
Source organism: Chytriomyces sp. MP71 (assembly GCA_025201725.1). Lineage (NCBI taxonomy): Eukaryota > Fungi > Chytridiomycota > Chytridiomycetes > Chytridiales > Chytriomycetaceae > Chytriomyces > Chytriomyces sp. MP71. The sequence goes on from MU614643.1 coordinate 16,598, forward strand.
TCGACGGTGCAGCGCACAAAAATCATATACGTGTCATAAACAATGTATCCACAGAACAGCACAGCTGAAACGGTGGCAATGACCAGATCCACAAGACGCGAAAAGGGGAAGAAGAGCTCCAAGAATCCGGCAAAGACAACCACTGTCAGCGACCCAAAAAGAAAGGGACCCATGCCTTCAAAAGACATTTTGGATTGCAGGGTAAAGAGGGTGAGCGCAATAAAGACGGCAAATGTGAGAATCGTGGCTTGGAGAACCGATTCGGATTCGTAAAACGAGCAGACGACAGCGACAGAATAAGCTTCGGCGAGAGTGAAAGCAAAGAGGAGAATTCTGATCAGGTGCGTTAAAACCTGTGTAAATTGTAGTCGACTGTCTCACTTGTTTGTTGGCGTGACGGAGCGATACGCGAAGAGTGCGAAGAGCAAACCAAATGCGGAGAGGGACGAGAGAAGCACGGACCATGCGCTGTATTCCAAGTTAAGAATGCAATTAGCCAGTCTTTTATTAACTTACTTTCTTTGAACCACGTGACGAATGTCCGCGTTGTAGAGGAACAGTGCGGAAAGGATTGCGGTGAGGCCAATCTGCGCAGCCAAGATCGAGTATACTTTGCGTGCAAAGTTGAGTCTTTCATGTACGGGGCACTATGTCCAGGAAGCCGCGAGAGGGAGGGTGAGGTGAGTGTGTGCCACCAACACCAACGCCGAACTCAACCCGAGACAAACCTCGCTCACAAACGGCTTTGCTTCTCCAAGAAGAGGCACGTGCTCCGCGTCTCGCGCATTGTATGCTGGCGGTGGCGGCACCGCGGTCCCGGACAGGATTGGACGGTAATCGTTGCTCATCTTTTCTTCACCGAGTATAACGAGAAAACGAGTGAGTGAATGTAGGCACTTTATGGCGTATACGGACGGACAGATAGAACATCCTGGCTTTTAGTTACAAATGAAGGGCATCCTTTGACAACGTAGTCCCACGGCTGGCAGTGATAGCAACCCTTCGTTTGCATGCACGCCCAGGCACTATGATCCCTTGCTTGTGGCGTCGTGTAACTTCTGGGCTAGTTTGACGCAATATCAATTCAAGCTTGAGGCAGTTCGTGAATAGTGCTTTTGCAAATGTCCTGCTGCAAGGCAACATCCGTGCCACCAAGCGTTTGAGGCAAGAGTATTTAGAGTCAGCACAAGAAAGCCACTTTTCTTTTTGGGTGGCGCCCACAATGTGGCTCGTTTCCCAACAAGCTGCGTCGTTCGAGAGGGTGGCAAGAGTCGGACGATTTCAGATGCGCGAGACATTTGGATGTCTTTCCTTGTGTTTTATTTGACTCGTCAAAAGTGAAGTCTGTTCCAAGACAAGGAAAACAAGAAGAGTATGTTCAAATGATCGGGCTCTATGTTTCTTTATTCACACTGGAGTTTGCGGAGCCATGCCGTCTCCTCCATTTCCTTTCGCAGCGTCTGGTGCCATCTTTTATTTTCCCCAGTTCAAAGGAACGTGCTTGTACTTGATCATGTGCATGATACGCTGCCGCAGCGTGATTAAATAGAACTGTAAACGACGCACGCGCGTGCACGCGTTGTTACTGTGAAGAACATCGTTTCGAAGTGCATAGGGTTAACGCACACGAGCACGGGCAAGATGGGTAGGTCCAGCAAAGGAATCAGCGTACAGAATAACGCGAGTATCAGATCTTGCATACACAGGATCCTGTGAGCCCGACGATGTACACGCTGTCCGCCAACAAAGACTCGCAAATACCCCTCCGCGCAAAGGGGCGAAACTCGTTGTTGTTCTAGGAAGCGTCCGTCTTGGGTCAGCCTCCGCGAGTACAGAATCGTCCTTTGGTTTGATAAAATAGATACAGAGTTAGAAGATGGATCTCGAGGAAGTATTATTGGTTGCATTATCGCGTTGAGTGGCGAGTGGGCCGGTACAGTGACCATGGCAAAAACCTGCAACAGGAACACTCGCAAAATGAAGGTAACCAGCAGAAGCCGGACACAGTCCATCGAATCCCATGAAATGAAGCTGTCGCGTCCAGCGCTTTTTCGATTTGAGGCTACAGCTCCCAGCACAAATATCGAGAGAACCCACATGGGAATCTTTATTTCTGTAGAAATTTCATCACGGCCTTATCATCATTCATAATCTCATTGAATTAAGCAGTTTTAGAGAAGAAAAAGGACGAACAGAAGAGGACCTGACACCCCATGGACAAATCGTGTAGCGGAAGACAAACTTGGCCGCGTCAGGTTGTTAGAACTATTTCCGCTGCTAGGAGATGAAACTCCAGTCGATCCTGGGATAGGCAGGATGGGTCCAGGCGACGCGGACCACAGTGAAGTGGAAGACGTAGTCTCACTCGGAATTACCGATGATGTCGCGTGGGACGGAGGCGAAAGCGAAAGGGTCGTGAAAAGGTTTGAGGTTTGAGATGTAGTTGATTGTCGACCGGATGATCCATCACGTGTGGAAAAAGGGCTTGACAAAGTAGACGTGCCAGCACTTGGCTGGCATGTTCCACTGCAGGTATCCACGCCGTGCTCTGTGCAAAGACATCTCAAGCCTGTGGCACATCGCGTGAAAGGCAATTGCATTGGACTGCTCATGCATGATCCATTCAATGGAATCGGCATCTGTACCGAATTGCTTGGGGACACAGATGACGAAGCTGTAATTCCAGTGAGTAAGTTTGTAGGGGTTGAAAGGATCGAATGAGAGGTGACTGTCAGGTTGGCAGCTCTTTGAATGAAGTCATCAGCGAACTAGTCAACACAAACAATAAAATAAAAGAGAACTGACTGGCAAGACTTGACTCTTTGATTGACGTAACTATCATATTCGCTCTGCCATTCGGAAATGTCGTCGTTTTCACAGAAGGCATGGATGGATTCAGGGTCCAACGAAGTGCAGACACAACTGTCAAGAAGGGCTCGACTCGGAGCTTGGCCACAAGCTACGGACTCTTGAATGGCGGCGGAGAGCGCGTAGCTGCAAAGCTCAGATGCCATTTTCAAGTTCTTTTTTTGGAGTTGTTCTGCAACCCCTTTTTTTCTCACCTTCTTTTCTAACTGTACCTACACTTAGAACCATCTTAATTAAGAATTGCAATATCATCAACGTGCAACCTTATCCTAAATTTAAATTTAATATCATCCCTATCGAAAGTAACCTTAAATTTCCCTTCTGCGGATTAGAGAATTTGTATCAGCGTCACGATTTTTGTCTCCCAGATTTTCCTGGTGGAAAGGAGTCCCTGGGCCACGAGCTAAGCCCTCGCCTCTAGAATGGATTCGGCCTTTTTAGATTTAGATCCTGATCTCAGCAAATTATAAAACAGTGTCAGATTCGATAGCTTTCAAGAGGGCTTGTTGTAACACTGAGGAGTCTCGACTTTGTATTCCACCCAAACACTTCGCTGGGCAGCGAGCCGAACACGCCACAAAACACTCCTTTCCTATCAGCTACATTGCATCATTACCTCAGCTTCGATTACGCTACTATAACATTATCACAGTGTTGTATTTAAAGTTATGGCAACTGCTGGTAACATCGTTTTGTGGCGGATGCAATTCTTAGGCAAGTCCTAAACTTTCGCAGCCTGAACCTGTCAAGCAGCCATATATACCTTCGAATGCGCTTTATATGGTTCTTGGCGGATTCGGTCTTTTCGTCAGTTTGAGCTCAGCAATCAAAGGAAGGTTTTGTGCTTAAGATTCCTGGTCTCTTTCGGTTTGTGAGTTTGTGCTTCCTGAAAGAAAATCTTAGACTCTCCTGAAATTACATGAGGTTCCATGAGTTTTTGAAGTGTGTCTGGCAGCTGGTTCAACGAGATGCAACGGAGCACCAAGGCGCGCAGGAGGTGCTTCATGACTTGACGGGCTCTTAAGGGTAAAAGAATCAATATGCATTGAAAGGTTTTAAAAGTGAAAAATTGAAGAATTTGGGAAGATAGGAAAAGGAAACAAGAAAGTGTTTCAGACACCCACCAATCCCGCCCCAAGCATGAAAGCCTACAGTCGTCCCTCCTGTTTTTCAATAAAGTTGATTTTCTCATGTCAGCATTCTTTTTTTTTTGAATTGAGAGTACATTCAACAAAGTAACGAGAGATGTTTTCTTCAAATACAGAAAGATTGTGATTTCTGAGACATTTTATGTTCCAAAACCAGAGACTAATTTGAAGTGCTATCATATTCAAAAATGCCATTAAGCATGTTTGAGTATAAAAAATACTTCTCCATGGTGTGTCTTCAACATTTTTGATGAAGTCAAACCATATTCTGACAAGCTTCAGCCTGGATTCTTTTATGTCATCACTGAAAACACGTTTCCACTGCAAGGCACCAGTTGGTACAGCGTTCCAATTCTAAAGTACTGTCAGGATCAAGGGATCAAATTTGATGTTGCTATGAGATTATTCCTTCAAGGACATTAAAGACAGACTATTTCAATGAGTTTGTGAATCAAATTTACAACAAGTGCTCTAATGAGAAGACAGCAAAGGACATGGTCAACTTTTTCATTGGATGTTTCAACAAGACTTCAATTGATAACTTTAAGGATCACTTTACAATGAGTTTCAATGATGCTGTGAGATCTTATTTCTGAAATGATAACACAGTGTATACTAAAATTGACAAGGACATTTTTCAAGTATCAAGGAAAACCAAAACATCAAAGCACCATAATACTATTCCAATCTATTGACAAGTTATTGACAACAGCAACATGTTATAACATCAATTGGCAATGAAACTGGTGTGTAATTTTTTTGGATTGAAGACTGACTCTGTTGTCATTGAAGGTGGAATACCTTGAATCACAAGGAGAACAAATGTCAAGTATATTTTGGTGGGTGATTATTCTCAGTTAGGCCCAGTGGAAAAGACAAACAGAAAGTATTTTGATTCATTGGTATTAAAAGAGATGGTGGATTTCCAAATGACTTTGTTATTGGTGAATCACTGTTCTGATAATTCACTGTCAAGTCTCTTTGATTTAGTAGATACATTAAAGCCATCTGATTTGAGAACAAGCAAACATTTACATCTGTGAATATTGTTTTTATGCATGCAAAACAAAAAGAAATAAATGAGATCATGATGAAGCAAGACAAGCTAAAAAAGAAAAAAATGATCAAGATATCAAAAAACCCAGATGATCCAAACTCACAAGATGTCTTTATCATGGTCAGTAATCCTGTGATTGTGAATAGAAACTATAAGGCACTCAAAATTATCAACAGTGCCACATACACTGTCAAGAAACTGAAACTGTTGCTGTTGGATGATACATTAACAAAGGAAAGACTCACATTCACAACAGAGCAGTTTCAAAAGTACTTTTGGGTCAACTACTGTAGTACATGTCATCAAGTACAAGGCGAGCGAATCAGTCAGCTGTTATGATTCACGAATGCAGTCAGATAGCAGGTGATATGTGATACACAGCCATCAACAAAACAACAGTGAAGGAGTATATAAATGTTGCTGATGACAGAATAAAGCAACCAGAAGAAGTGGATATTGATTATGACAAGCTAAAGAGGAAGTTGAAGATGAAGCGTCAACTCAAGGATGAGTTATGAAAGAAATGGGCTGGAGCTGTAAGAGTAATCAATTATATAGTGCAAAAAGGATGCTTTGATGAATACTGTTTGAAGCATATGTTCAAGAAGAGACGAGAGTTGCTGAATCACTTGGGCATTCCAGATGATACAGTGCCCAAAGGCTATGAGATTGATCGTATTTGAGCAAGATCGGATTGTACCACAGATAAAGACTTCATGAATATCAATGCTTATTGGAACTTGTGATTGATTTTGATGAGGAGAATAATGAATTGGGTCAAAAATTTCTAATTTGTTAGAAAAAGAAGAACACCTGAGACAGTTTATAATTTGTTAGAAAAAAGTAACAAATTCATAAAACTATTTTATTGTTTACATTTAACAACAAAATGGAACAAATAATTAGTTATTTAACAGAAGTAAAGCAATCAGACTTGAATTGCTGTGTGTGCCTTGAGAAATTAAATCAACCAATCATTCAATGTGCAAATGGCAGCAACCACTTTGTGTGTAGCAAATGTATTCATCAAATTTGAAACATGTGCCCACTGTGTAAGACAAGCAGCTTGTTCAACATCAAACAGCTTGAAACAAAACTTCAGGCATTCAATGGGCTTCTGTCTTAGTAAGAATTGTAAGGTGACAGTGCTATGCTGGAATATATCTTGAAGATTGTTGCAAAATTGAAATTTCCATTCTGTGAAAAGATGATTTTGATATCATCCATATAATTGCATTTTCATCAAAAGTGTACAGCAAATCTCATCAAAAACATCAAATTTGCATGTGTTGGAATTAGATGGAATGGATAGAGACACAGTGATGATGGTTGCCATCATGGTGTTGTATTGTTCAAGAGAGTCAATTCAAAATGGCTCAATTGTCTGTTAGAAAGTGCATCAAAATTTATTATGGTGACAACATCCAAGAGATCATCTGATGACACAATCTTGGTACAGACTGTCCACCACAAGTGTTAGGACCAAGTCGCGGGGATTAAATAAGGTGAGACAAAACTCAACCTTAACTGGATGGGTCTTGGAACGGGTTTTCTTGCTTGTCAGAAAGCCGGACAAGGGTTTGAAGGTTTGGAATGGAATAAAGTCGTAACACTGACTGTATTGAACTGAAGAGAAACAAAAGGAAAGGAAGTCAGCTTTAATAGCAGAACTAATGAAAAAAGGAAATGAAAACGAAATGAAAAAATAAAGAGATTCCAAAGATATGTAGTTCTGGAAATAGTTCCTTAGGAGATGTGACCATTCTGGAAATCAATCCTGATCACCCTATAAGGTGCAAAGGAATTAGAAACAAAACTGAACAAATTCTGTGTCATCACTTATTTAGCTGAAGAAGTGCAGCAAGGTTCACAGGATTAAAATGAAAGTTGCGGCAAGACTTGGCAAAATGTCAGGACTTGGTGGAGTTTGATTAAAATGCATGAATTTGATTGAAAGGTGTGCCAATCATTCCATCACCCGCGAAAGTCCGAAATTGTCTCATAACATCATCTCCCCTTCAGGCTTCGAGAAACGCGAGAAGCTGTCTTGGGTTTGGATGCCTGTTGAGCAAGAAATGCTTTTACTAAATCTGGTACTTGAGAAGAGATGTAATCTGCAGGTTCCCAGGTGTTTTCGGAACTGTCATAACCTGTCCAACGAATGAGGTACTGTAGATGCTGGTAATGGAGGCGAGAATCCAAGTTTTCTTGAACCTCAAACTCTGTCTGACCATCAATAATGATGGTGGCAGTGGAGCTGGGTTTTGGAGGGCAGGGACAATTTGTTTGGTTTTCGGAGTGAGAAGTGAAACATGAAAAATGGGATGAATTCTCATGGTAGCGGGAAGCTTCAACTTGAATGCAACGGAATTAATTTTTCCTATAACCTTGAAAGGACCAAGATTCTTATTTTCAAGTTTTTTGGAAGGATGGTCCATTTTTATGTTGCGGGCGTCAAGGAAGACGAGATTGCCAATGGCAAGGTCTGGTGCAGGAACACGAGATTTGTTTGCCTGTTTGCTGTACGCAGCCTGTGCAAAAACAAGCGAGCTGCGAAGCTTGTCAAGAACATCTTTCAAATCGCGGACGCGTTCTTCGGCAGATGGGACTGTGGAACCTCGAACAACTTGTAAGTCAAAGAGAGGGTGGTGTCCTTGATTTGCAAAGAAAGGGGTCATATTTGTGGAAGAGTTCCGTGAATTGTTGTACGCGAATTCAAACAGCCAAAGCAAAGCAACCCAGTCATTTTGTTTATAATTGCAGAATATTTGAAGATATTGCTCAATGACTTGGTTCACAACTTCGGTGGATCCATCGGTTTCTGGATGGAACGTGGTGGAAAGGGAACATTTTAAGCCAATGAGTTTGGTGAAACGTTTCCAGAAAGCAGATGTGAATTTTGGATCTCAGTCGGAAATGATTGATCTGGAAATTCCATGGTGGCGAACGACCTGTTGGCAGTACAACTTGGCAGTTGTTTCGGCAGTTGCCGTTTTTGGGTGGGCACAAAGTGGCATTGCTTGGAGAGGTGGTCCTTGAAGACAAGGATACTGTCAAAACCATTGGATGGTGGTAAATCTGTGATCCAATTGGCAGAAATGCCCCACCAACGTTCTTCTGGAATGGGAAGGGGTTGGAGGAGACCAAAAGGAGCATGGCGAGATGGTTTGGCATGTTTGCAGTCATCACAGTTGGCAATAAATTGTTGAATAGTGCATTTCATACTTGGAAACCAGTAGTCACGAGAAATCAACTCCATGGTTTTGGCAACACCAAAATGACCAGCGAGAGTCGACACGTGTCGATCCTGAAAGGCCTGAACTTGAAGGGATTCGGTTGGCAAGACAATTAAGTCATCAAAGAACAAAAGATTGTCTTTAAAGGAGAAGTGAATCCTGTTTAGACGGTATTCTTTGAATTTCCCCAGTAGAGGGGAAGTGGAAATGGCTTTTTTGATGGATTCCAGCCAAGAGGAATCAGAGGCAACGATGGTAAGGTTGGAAATGTTGAGGTTATCAAGCTCCACATGTTGAAAGAGTTGCAGGAAATTCTCCCTGTGTAACTCATTGTCACGCTTTATTTGATAGTCAGCATGGCAGGAGAGAGTGTCTGGTTTTCCTGAAAGTACACCAGGACGATGGTAGATGTGGAATGAAAATTCAGACATCTTGACTAACCGTCTGTATTGACGTCGGGATAGGTGGCGTGCCGAGGTGAAAGTTTTCAATCAGTCATGATCGGAAAAAAAAATTGTTAGTAAATCTGGGTCAACGGACACAAGAAAATGTCACCAAGTGATTTACGACAGCAAGAAGTTCTTTATCATGGGTGTCGTAATTGACTTCAGCAGGTAGCAGTTTTTGCGAGAAAAACGCGACAGGTTGGATATCGCCACTGGGCCCATATTGGGACAGTATGGCTCCAAGTGCAAAGTCAGAACAATCTACTTCCA